>PVJX010003108.1:0-114647 GCA_004027295.1 Dolichotis patagonum
TTTCTTTGCTGATTTTCTGTCTAGTTGATCTGTCCCTCTGTGTCAATGGCATGTTAAAATCTCCTGTTATAATTGTGTTATTGCTTATTTGACTTTTCATTTCTGTTAATATTTGCTTTGTATAGCTGGGTGCTCTGGAATTTGGTGCATATATATTTAAGATTGTTATCTCTTTCTCTTGAAGTTTTCCCCTAACTAGTATGTAGTCATCTTCTTTATCTCTTTGGATCATTCTTGAAGTTCACATTGTCTGCAAACAGGATTGCTACTCCTGCTTTTTTTTGGTTTCCTGTTGCGTGAAGTACTGTTTTCCATCCTTTGACTTTAAGGCTATGGGTTTCCTTTTGGGTAAGATGGGTTTCTTGTAGACACCATATGGTTGGATGTTGTTTCTTGATCCATTCTGCCAGTCTGTTTCTTTTGATTGGTGAGTTGAGGCCATTTACATTAATGGTTATAACTGTTATATATTGGTTTATTGTTGACATATTACCTTTCTGCTGTTGTAGCTTTAGCTTTCCATTCTATTTAATTGTCTACCTTGCTTGGTGGGTTTATCCTATGTGTATCTAGAATATCTTTCAGTATTCCTTGTAGGGTTGGTTTTGTGGGCATGAAATTTTTCAGCTGTTCTTTGTCATGGGAGTATCTTATTTCTCCATCCACTTTGAAGGACAGTTTTTCAGGATACATCAGTCTGGGTTGGAAGTGGCTTTCCTTTAGGACCTGAAATACTTCACTCCATGCTCTTCTTGACTTCATTGTTTGTGTTGAGAAGTCTGTTGTGATTCTGATAGGTTTTCCTTTATAGATGATCTGTCTTTTCTCTCTAACAGCTTTTAGTATTCTGTTCTTATGGTGGGTTTCTTGGATGGTGATTATTATATGCCTGGGTGTAGTTTTATTTTGGTTATGGCTATTTGGAGTTCTATATGCTTCACTAATCCAAATGTCAGTTTCCATTCTCATGTTTGGGAAGTTTTCAGCTATTACTTCTGTAAATATCCTCTTGTTATCATTTTGGCTGTTACCTTCTTTTTCATTTATCCCTATTAATCTTATGTTATTTTTCTTTGCATCATCTTGCAGCTGTTGAATTGTTATTTCCTGATTCTTTGTTATCTTTAAAAGATATTACCTTTCCTGTTCACTAGCTGTGATCTTATCTTCGAGGTCTGAAATTCTATCTTCACTTTCATTGAGGTGGTTTTTACAGCTTTCAATAGAATTTTTCATTTCCTGTATATCTCTTTGAATCTGCTTTATGCATTTTGTTTGTTTCTTATTGTGTTCATTCAGGGATTCTATCTGTTTGTTTTGTTCCTCTAATTTTTTATCTGTGTCTTCACTGTGTGTTCACTATTTCTTTCACTACTTGTATCATTTCTTCTTTTACCTGGGCAATTCTTTCTGATTTGAGTTTCTCCATAGCTTGCCCTAGTTGCTTCTTATTTCAGTTGATATCATTTCAGTCATTTCAAGTGTATGGCTTCTATCTTCTTCTATGTACATGGCTCCCGGGCTTTTTTGGGAAGAGCTGGTGATTTGAGCCTGCCTTTTGGTCTTTCCTTTTGTCATTTTTCTTTATTTCCTTGGTTTGAGTGGTGTTCCAAAGCTTCCTCTGGGTGTGTTGCAAATCTCCTGCACCCTCAGCTACTGGAGCAGTCTCAGCTCCTCTGCAGGTACTTGGCCCTCTAAATTTAGAGGTGGAAGCAGAGTGTGGAGAACTGGGGCCAGAGAAACCCCCGGGGCACAATCCCCTATCCTAGGAGTGTGGATATGAACTCAGCAGCTGGCAGTGCTGGTCGTAAGCTGTCTCCAGGCCAGCCCAATTGAGCCCAGAGTCCTCGAGCAAGGTTCCTGCCTCTTGGACTGAAACAAGGCTGCTGAGCATGGTTGACTGAGGCCCTGCAATCTGCTGGACCCAGTCCAGCATCCCGGTAGCTCCCCAGAAGCTCAAAAGCCAGAATGTAGGTCTCCAACTTTCCCCAGGTCACCAGAACTCACCTCAGGCAATCTCCACCTCTCTGCAGATTCTTGGCTTTCTTAATTGAGATGCAGAAGCTGGGCGTGGAGAACTGAGGCCAGCAGAGCCCCTGGGGTACAATCCCCTGTCCTAGGGGTGTGGATCGATACTTCAATAGAATATGTTGAATGATTAGGTTTTTGAAATGAAGAAATGGGAAATGAAGTTGCAAAGTTTTGGTTGCCTTGTGAATTAACAGGTTATAGTGAATAGAATTCAACTTTAGGCTGGGTTGGATGAGTAGAACCCAAAATATCCCTCTTTGCTGATAATCAACCTGAATCTGACTGTGGTTATAGGACTTGCCTAAGCCACTTGGAACACTTGGATCAATATTAAAAACACGGGCTAAAGAGCTTTTTACCATACTCTTTGACTTTGTGCTGTTGGGGAATATTTCAAAGTTTTTCTGAATTCTTTACAGCAGGTTTTTTAATTAACTTTCATAAAGCACTACCTTAATTCAGAATTTGAAAAAAACCTGTTATTAAAACAATCATAATATTCAAAAAAGCAACAGAAATTCCAGTCCTTTAGATGCTAAAGATCAATGGATTCTCTCTGTCCCACAGTTGTTTTTATTTGCCTATACAGCAAAACCATCTTGAAACACTAAATCTTAAACATAGCTTGTACATGACAGCAAAGAAACTTTTAGAAAAAGAATAAATTGTTGAATGTAAGTGTGGACTGTAATTTCTTGACATGGAATGGAAGCAGATGCGCCCAACTTAACATGTCCTTATTAAGTTCACTTCCAACTGGCATTTTCTTCTTTGGTGGGAGGGAAGAGTCTTGGCAGAAAACCCTCTTTTCTTTTAATTGAGCAGCCCTGTTTTCTCTGTATGGCAAGGAAAGTGAATCTTCATTGATTTGTGAATTAAGAAGAAAGTTTTAAGATGTAGGTCAAAATTCTGGACATTATCTTGCTTCACCTGCTTTTAAGGCCAGGCTGTTAAATTGTACCACATCTTTAAAAACAGTTGAAGGTAATTGTATTTTTAGCAGCCTGTACACTGTTTATTAAAATATGCCATTAACTTGGAAAAGGCAAGCATTATCAATCTATTTCCCTGTGTATCTGCAGCAGACCCTGGAGTTATGACCAGCCTGACACAAGAAAATATGGTTTTGACTGGAATTTTAGATTTAACTGATGACTAGTCTTGAGTTGTGACCTGACTGCCATCTACTTGAGCTTCAAGATGTTCTCAGATACAGATTTAACCTTTAAGGGGAGGAAAATTTGGAAGGAACATTACAACATCCTTTCCTGTATGGAGTTAAGTGAGAAATTCTAGGCCAATGTCTCTCCAAGATCGATAGAGAAACTTTGAAGGCTGTGTAGAGGAACCTGAGACTTCAGTTGAGGAGTTCAATTATAACCAGTCCTCGAGAGCAAATTGAATTCACAAGTCAATGCTCTACTCTGTATCTATCATCTATCTATCTATCTATCTATCTATCTATCTATCTATCTATCTATCCTGGGCAAGGCACATTGGTTATATCAGCAGCAGCAATGTGCAAGTGGTGTAAATTAGGCACTTTTCCACTGCAGTGTTGCTGAGGAAGTGTGGCTCTGTGAGATTTAGGAATCTGCCATAGTCACAGTTTGGAAGTGACAAAGTGGGAGTTGGAAAGCTTTTGCTCCAGAACACACGCCATCCTGTGTGGAAACTGAGAGGACATGTCATGTACCCAGTTTATAGTCTGTAGAAGGAAGTATTGAGTAAGGGAAACAGCAGGCACCCAAAGCCACAGCCTGAGGCCGGCTGAGACAGGATGGAGGTTGCTTGTGTAGGAGAGGGACCTTATGACAGGGAGGGAAAAAACATAAAAATGGCCAGGAAATGTCACTCGTCAAGTCAAATGAAGATGCTAGAGGCCTGTGGATGTTTGGAAGCCTATTTCTGAAACACTGGAGGAAAACCCAACCCCCAGGCTTCTCCATAGAGCATTCTGACGTGCCTCTCAGGAGAAAAGCAGGAATCTAAATGACCACAAAGCTATGAATGCCATTGCCACTGGCCCGGAGAAACTTACTTATATATGAATCTTGCCGTGATTTTCTTACACAGAGCATCCTGTAGTAGGGAAAGGCCATTGAACTTGTTGAAATGCCTCATTTGTATATTTGGTGCTTGTTGTATATAGTCAGCCCTCAAGGTCCATAATATCCTCATCTGTGGATTCATTCAACTAACCACAGATTGCAAACTTGGGGAAAATACATCTGTATAGAACATGCGTGTGCTTCTTTTTGTGGTCATTATTCCCTAAACAGTACATTGTAACAACCTATTTTCATGGCATTTACATTATGCTTGGTATGATGAGTTATCTAGAGATGATTTAAAGTAGAATGCATGTAGGTTATGTGCAATTACTATAGTATTTTATATAAGAACTTGAGCATCTTTGGATTTTGATATCTTGGGGTTGAGGGGTCTGGAAACCAGCTCCCTGGAATACCAAGGACAACTGTACTGCCATTGTGGTTTGTGGCAAGAGACCTTGCTTCTCTGTGCCTCATTTTCTTCATCTCTGAGAGTATTCCCACCTGCATCTTACTAAAGTTCCCATGTTTCATTTAGGGACCCAACTCATGCTTCTGACATGGAGAGAGCCCTGAACTGTTCTGTCCCTGATCTCTCAAACGCTGTGCACTTGTATGCTTGTGATCATGCATTTGTGAGGCTGTAAGGATGTCTGTGGCTAGAGAACTTGGAATAAAGCAGAGGTCAAAACACCAGGTCTGCTTTTATATGGATCCTTTGAAGACCAGACTCCAATATCTGAGCTGCATGTGAAATGCAGGCCAGTGGGACTTGGGCCTAAAATGGTGATATATGAACACTTAAAAATATACAAGTCACTAAAAGGAATGGTTCAAATGGCTAATAAATTTGGAATGAATACAAAGAAATACTTTTCCATGCAGAGTGTTGTCGACCTGTGGAATTCACAGCTGCAGGAGGTAATTGAGTCAAATGCTGTGGGTGGATTTCATAAAAACATGGTGTGGCAGACAGCTGCCTAGGCAATGCAAGTCGTGCTGTTAAAATCATGACTGGTTAGGCATTCACCACTATGGCTAGGGCACAGACTCTGCTGGAAAAGAGGCACAATGTGGGTAGCAGCTATTTTTACTAAAGAGTCCTTTGTTTTTCCAAAGGATTTTCTCATATCAGTTCTCAGAAGTTAAAAAAAAGGATAAGAAAGGAAGTGAGACAGGGTGGGGGGAGAGGAGAGAGAAAGAAAGAAAGAAAGAAAGAAAGAAAGAAAGAAAGAAAGAAAGAAAGAAAGAAAGGTAATGGTGGTCATTGTTAACTTCTCCATCTGGATGTTGGTTGAAAGAGAAGCACTGAGAATATTTGCTATTGTTCCTCAAAAAGGAAAAATGTTATGGTTTCTTTACATCTCAGGTGAGGCAAGCGTTCATGTGACCGCACATTTCCCACTGAAACTTTCAAATAGAACATTTCTCAGAGCACTAACCAATTTTTCTCAGATAGTTTTGTGAAGATGGAAGCACAAATGTCTTTTTTGACTTCAAGTATTCTGATGGTTCATGTAGCCAAGAGTGACTTGTTGAAAGGATCTTCAGAGGACTCTTGTCCTCCAGGCCCACCTTCAACCTTTCAGAATCTTTCAGGAGTTTTCTGGAATTGCTCCAATTCTTGGGCTATGTGTTTGTGTAGCTGTGACAAACAAACAAAACAAAAAATGCCAAGTGTGAAGTTTTCAAAAGGTTTTCTTTTAGGGTTGGGAAGTTATATCTAAATGAGAGACCTTCACAGTTTGCACTGAAATAAGATCTTTATGTTTATAAGGGCACGTCTCACTTCTCTGTGCCTGTTTATTCTTGGCCCTTTTCCCCTGATTCTGAAATTTTGGCACTAGCAGAAGCAGTAGACTAGATTATTGACCCCAATTTTCCTGCCATTTTGTGTGTTGGGGTGGGAAGATAAAGAAAAATAATGACTAACACAGTACTCTCTGGAGGATGGCAAAGCAGGGGACAAAGACCTTGGGATGGTATCTGCCTGGACTTCTGTGGAAAGCCAGCCCATACACCGATCTAGGCACCTAGTCCAGGCTGTACAACTATGCATAGATGTATATTCTATAAAATGGACACAAATCCCTTTTGCTGGCCCAGGAGGAGTCCACACTGCTATAGCCCATGAGATAGGGCTCAAAGGTAAAGGTACAACTCACAGTACCTAGCTTTGGCTCATCTCTTTTTGAGGTTGCATTAACAGGAGTCACTACTCCTTAGGTAAAAACCAGAGAAGCCTCAAGGAAGATGACAGAATCCCATAGACAGAGGAGGGACAAACCTGCCATTTTGGGTCTGTCAAAAGCTTCCACTTATTCATACGTTTCTGAGTTGGTAAAACCAAAAACATATTTTTCCAAACACATTTCCACCCTCCCATCATTTTTCAAATCCTGTGTAATTTAAGGGAAATTCAATCCATATGCTTTTGATTTGTTTACACTTATATCATCAAAATATGTTTTTTAAAGAGTTTGCAGAGATCCCAAAAGGCTCCTCAGCCTTTTAAATGAGGCTTTTAAAGTTTTTTCCCCTCTTAGTAACAGGAGGTTGCATGTTGCCAAGAGTAAATGAACTTGAAAATGAAGAGGTTTGTGCTGGCCTCAGAATTTTAAATCCACTACTTCTCCTTGGGGTTTAAATTCTAAAATCAGCTCCCGAAACCATGTCTTGTCTCAGTATTGTTACCCATCATGAGACTAGCAAGGGAGTTGGAGGGTAATAACTGTAATTGCCAGAAGAAGGGCCTGGAAAACCTTCCTCAGAACACAACCGAGAAGACAGTGAGAAAAGCTTAATTTGTTCACCTTTCTTTGATCCTTTCAAAAGAGAAATAAATAAAGGATACAGAAAGAAAGGTAGAAAGAAAGAGAAAGAAAGAAAGAAAGACAGAAAGACAGAAAGACAGAAAGAGGGAGAAGAGAAAGGAAGAAAGGAATGGAGGGAGGAAGGAAAGAAGGAAGGAAAAAAGGAAGGAAGGAAATAAACAAGACCAAAAAACAAAACAAACAAACAAAAATCCCCACAACAACCCATTTCTAATAGCCTTGAGGTCTCACCTCACTCTACTAGGTACAAAGACAGTGTTAATTTATCCCGAGTACCAGAGGTCAACTACATTATCCAACATCTTTGGGACCCTTACACTGATCTTTGAAAAAAGAATTTTCTGTAGTACCCATAAAATTATCTGTGCTTGGGCTTGAAAGGGAAATTCTTATCTCTTGTGTGGAGAAGGACACTGAGGGCCAGTTTGCACAGAGGGTACAAGCTAGGAATAGAGCTTCTTCCTGCCTCCTGCTCATTCTGCTTCTCTCCCGCAAAGCACTTTCTCTTGGGTACATTTTACTGTTGGGAAAATAGAAGTGATACATGGTACGCACCTCTTGGATGATCAGGGACGTTCTCCTTTTCCGTCTTCTTGGGATCCTTACCTCATCTATCATTGGGCTTAGTGTAGGTGAGGAGATTATTTTCATTATCAGTTGGCAGAACAATTAAACCCTGTAAACTAGATGAAGAAGCACAGAACTAAGCACATACACATACACTCAGGCACTGGAAATCTGGGTCTCTGATTTCCTTGTCTACCCCATCTTACTTGCTTCGTCTGATATTATAGATTACACATTACTAGAATGATGTCAGCACTCAATTCTTTATTTATATCATAAATAAGTATCTTTAATTCTGTAATTCAAAGAAACGGGTGGGAAGGCAAAAAAAATTTTTTTAGTCTCTTACAGCCTGTCCCACTATTTATCAGTATGACCCATCTGGGATTGTCCATGGCTCTCGACTTCATGGAGGAAAATGGAGGCACAATAAATCCCTCCATCTGTGACTTCTACACTGGCAAAATCCAAACTACTTAGTCAAAAGCCTGTGAACTGGTTTGTTCACAGATTTGTGCCTGTGTTGACATTTCTGTTTTTAATTCAATGATATGCATTTTTAACCGAAGGCTTCTATTCATTCTCAGTTGGAGCATTTGGCCTGTCAAAAGAATGTATGAAAACACTAACAATTTACCTTAGAAACAATTGAGCAAATAAACATGCACTTTCTCCTTTTCTAGGTTTGACAATGACATAACACCAACCTCTAAAACCTACTTAGAATGCCAGGTGAAATTTTGGTGATGATATCTGTTTGTTTCTCTATTGAGATATAAACATAGAGGTTGAGTATCTCTTTTCCAAAATGCTTAGGATCAAAAGCATTTTGGATTTTGGATTCTTTTTTTTGTCAGAGTTTGGAATATTTACATATACATAATGAAATATTTGGAGGTGAAACCCACATCACAAATTTGAATCGAGTTATGCTCCATATACACCTTATACACATGGCCGGTTGGTAATTTTGTATAGTATTTCAGTGTACCTGTGTTTTGACTGTGACCTGCTGCATGAGGTCAGTTGTGGGATTTTTCCAGTTAGAGCATGTTTGGTGCTCAAAATGTTTCAGGTTTTTGAGTATTTTAGATTTTGAGTATTTTAGATTTCGAGTATTTAAGAGTGATTAACTTATATAATGTTTTTTCTACATGTTCACGTATACTCTTAAAAGCAGATAGCCAGAAGTGTCTATGCATTTGAGGACTCCTCTGCCTATGTAACTTCCTTTAGAAGCAAGAGTCCACGTGTATATAGACATTCATCTTCCTACATCTTTGATTTTGTTTTGTTTTGAAATATTCTTACAGTTGGAAGAGTAGGGCTCATCTGGTTTAGTGTTTCTAAAAGTTTCCTAAGGATAAAACCCACCAGGGGTCTGGGCCTCAGTGTGGCCTTGTTAAGTCAGCATTTCCAGGGGTAAAGGTCCAACTGAGTATACTCAAAAATACTCAAAGAAACTTGTACCATTAAGGAAGAAATATTGATCAGGGGACCATCCAAACTGGTCAGTGACGGAGCTGGGTGGACACTAAGTCCCCCATTAGAATCTGTGGTCTCTCCACTTTACCAGCCTGTGTCTCTGGTGACACAAAGGTGCTTTCTAGAAAAAAACAATTGGCCTTTCTTGAAAGATCCATGGTGGAACAAGAAAGACTAAATCTTTGGACCTGTATGTCTTTTCATAAATATCTTTGATTTTTCCCATCTGAAACATTTGGATCCAAAACGTGATTTCAGAAGGCATTTCCAGCTTTCCTGTGATAACTGTAATCTTTACATCCCATCAAAGCTGGACAACTTCTTATTGATCTTTGAATTCTCGACACCTACCACATTAGAAGTTCAATAAATGTTGAAACAAACAACAGGAAGAAAACCTCAGAACATAGGATGTTTAACTGTGTGTCCTTTAGGCCAGGAGGATTTCATGGTTTTGTGTTTTCTAGGCTTGTATGTCTAACAGTGATTTTCATCAAAGTAATTTTGCTGTTTTAGGACTATATGACTATAAGTGTCCATTACATACTTGGGTGTTTTGTTTCTCTTGCACATCCGAGAAAACTTTCTATGTCTTTGGTTTTCTATATCTTTTAAAAATAAATAAATCATAACCTTTGAGAACTCTTAGGAAAGTAGTCTCTTCGGTTTTTTTGAATATCCAATATCAATATCATTATTTTGAATATCAATATCATGTGATTGGACCTTTAAATTGTATCCTCTGTTTTCTTTAACAACAAAAAGCAGATAAAACTGTTGTTTTCCAAGGAGCATTTTCACATGTTCTGGGGAACAGACCATTCAGAGGGGAGTAGAGTATGTTATGATTCAAAGTTGTAAGGACAACTTCAAACTTCATTTAAAACACCTGGGAGATCAACCCTTCCTCCGCAAGGCTCCTATTAATGCAAACCTCCTGAGTGGACTGAACACAGGTGCAAGGCTTTGAAAGCATCAGGAAATGAAGCACTGGATGCCGTCAGGCTCTGGTCCGAAACATTACTTCAAAACTTACAAGATAGCCAGAGCAGGGGCCAAACCAAAAGAGTCATGTGGTTATACTTCTTCAGGTAAACCTAGCAGGTCAACAAGAATTCTTTCCTCCACTTGCTCTATATTTGATGATTTCACAGGAGGAGAGAGCAAACGAAGAAGAGGACAGAGAGCAAACGAAGAAGAGGACAGAAGGTATGCATGCTTGTGAGGTCCTAATTGCTCCTCTCCACTGGCTTAGTCTTCATCATTTTAAAGGACAGGAAATTCCCCAGTGTCTCAGCTGCTGGCATATTCATGAATGACAGTTTGTGGAAGGAAGTCAATAGAGAAAGCAAGGGCAATGAGTGATACTTCATAGAGCTGGGGGACGAAAGTTTTTCTCTTTTTAATAGGCAGTTAAATACTGTGACCATTTGGCCCTTTGTCAGGATTTTAGGTAAACTGTTAGAAATGAGATTGTTAGCATTGGGGTTGTGTCAGAAAGCCCACATTCATGACTTGTGACTGGGTTTGTTATGTGACTTTTGGGTTGTTATTTGTGAACCGATGCTGTCAAGAGCATCCTGGGTAAGACCAGTGCACAGGTGAGACTTCCCAGAGATCACTGGCTTGTTTCACACACGACCTCTCACGGGCACTGATACAAGGAAAGACTCAGTCTCTTTGGTGGTTCACATTCCCAGAGATACCTGCACGGGGTCTTTGGAAGACTATCTAATGGGTACCACATGGGCCCAAAAAGCAAGGTGTCTTATCTTCATTCCTGAACTCTCTTGTATTCCCACACCACACTGACCTTTCTTAAATTTATATTCCATTTCCAAAGGATGAAATTACTGCATTTGCCTGGACACATTTCCAATGATTGCATTCCATTGATAATTCTGTTTTCTCACTATGAACACAAGTCCCTCAAACAAAGAATATACCTACCCTTTTATTTGTATCCAAGTGTCTGGTGCCTTATAAAATGTCTCTTTGTCAGTGACCTGACTGATAAGAGCACCGTGGATGATCAAGCCTGATGTGGGCTTGACTCTCACACTTTGTCACATTGCCGCACTTGTAAAAATATCCTGAATGGCTCATGAGTTGTAGATCTGTTGACAGATCTTCTATTAAAAAAAGGAAAAAAAATGAGAGAAAAGTTTTAAAGCTGAGAATAGGTCACCCTTTGTGCACATGGAAATGCCATCTGTCAGTTTTGCTTTGTGAGTCCAGAATTATCTTTTCTTCTTAGGGGCTACAGTAACTGGAGTCATGAGTCTCAGTATCAAGGCTGAATTGTACTTACTATTAAGTAGAGGGATGTGGGAGCAAAACAGAGATGACAGTGTGGAAGCACTTCCCTCTCTGCAATTATCAGCAGAACCCATCAGGTGATTTGGAGAGGATCTGCAACTTCTAATCATGTCCATGACTGTGACCTCAACTCCAAAGCCCTCATCTTCCATGTGGATGACCACGGCAGCCCCCGACTGGTCTCCTACATCCATTTTCACCTTCCCACCTTGGTTGCCACACAACACCCAAAGTGATCTTTCTCACAGTGGTGCTCAGAGTGTTTCAACCTTCAGATTTTCTATGGTAATATTGCCAGATATCAAGGAGAATATCAACTTAGATTCCAGATCATCAATTTTTTTTTTAGCATAAATGTGCCTCAAAAGTTGCATGGGACATGTTTATGTTAACAAACATTGTTTGTATTGCTTTTCTTTTGTTACTGTAACAAACTTCAACAAATTTAATGTCTTTTAAAAATAAAACCTTACAAGTTTTTCTATGGTTCTGAAGACCAGAGTCTAAAATGGATCTTGCTGAGCCTAAACAAAAATATTGGCAAAATCGCACCTCTTCTCGGGGTTCTTGGACATTTTCTGTTTCTTGTTTCTTGCCTTTCCCAGTTTATAGAGGTAGCTTCAATTCCTTGACTTGTGACCCCTTCCTTCCGCATCAAGGGCAGTAGCCCACTCACTTCACTTCACCCTCTGCTTTGACCAACATTTCTCCTCCAACTCCTCTGTCTCTTAAATTTTTAAAGGATTCTAGTCACAATTTTAGGCTCACATAGATGATCCAGGATGAGAGGGTCTAGACTTTTAACACAATCTTATCTGCAGGGTCCTTTTGCCATATATCCCAATGTATTGCATATAAGGAAATAGCTTCTGGGAATTTGGACTTGGACATCTCGAGGAGGGCACTATTCTGCTTACAACATTGTTATTTGAAATTCAAGTAGTATTGGTTGCCTGTGTATTTATTTGTGAAACCTGGCAACTCTAGCCCAAAGCCTACATCTCTTTCCAAGGAAAGCCTCACCTCTCCAGTGGCCTAGAAGTTCCCATGGGATAATCCCTTGCTCACTCTGTTCCAGTCACACTGGGTTTGTGCTTCCCTGAACTCTTTCGGTAATACTCTCTCCTCAGGGTTTTTGCTTGTCTTTCTCCTTATAACTCCTTCCCATTGATCTCTGCATGTTCAACACCTCCACAGCTGCCTTCAGATTCTAGAGTAAAAGTCATCTTTCCCATGATGCTTTCCTTGCATACCCTTTCTCCATCAATCACTGGTTCTTCATCTCTTTCACCTTCCCTCTTTCTTTCTCTTTCACTTCATTTTTCTTTGCAGCACTATGTGAAGGGCTATGTGTCTTGCTTATATATCTTGTTACTTGTGTTTATTTCTATACATTCTTGCCATCATCAGAATATGCATTCCAACAGTTTTATCTCTCCTGCATTTCCTATGCCTAAAGAAGTCCCTAGCACATCAGAAGGGCTAAAGAAGTATCTGTTAACTGAATGTATGGATGAACAATTAAATGATATAGTATTTTTAGAGCAGAAGAAGTTGTAATGTATCTTTGCCTTGCCAGATCTAAGAGGTACATGATTGGTTTTATTTCTGCTTTGAAAGGAAGCCTAAACAAACTCTATTCAAATAATATCATCTAAAAATAGGAGCAAGTCCTGCTTCATGATTTAGAGGAATCTAGTAATGATTACCTAAGATTGGGGCTAAGCTACCGTTGCTTTTGCAAGGGCCGCTCCTCCCCTGCTTAAGTGTCCTGTGCAGTTCTGAGGCATGTCTGTCGCAATTCTCATTTTAGTTGCTAGATTTGGTCACAGAGAATTAAATTTTCACATGGTCCCTGTGATTAAATGAATAATAAAAATAAATAAATCCTTGGGAGTGAGTCTTGAAACCTTCAAACTCCTCTTTTCTTTGCTGTGGATTATTTTTTTAATTAAATCTGTAAAATATGAAATTACTATATATTTGAATGATACCATTCTAGTGAATTTACATGGACCTTTTCCTTAGAGTCAGTTAGAGCCATTGTACTCTCTAACTATTGGCCTAGTGGGTGTTCCACCTTTTTTGGCTTGCCTGGGCCTTAATTAGGGATGAGTAATTGTTTGGGGCAGCATATAAAATATATAATATAATGTGTATAATCAAGAAAACTTCCTTTGAGATGTTTTTATTAAAACAAAAAAGGACAAGGGACCCCCCAGGCCTTGGGTTGGACAGCCTGGTGGAAGATACAGCCTTTCTCTTCTGTAAATTCAGAAGCATGAGTAACTCTCAGGTGCCCACTCTTGAGAACAAATTCTCTGCCATATCTGCCTCTTTTTTTAAATTATAAGTTTGATTATAGACCATTTTGATCTATATTTATTGGCATCTTGGGTTTTTCAAATGCCTTCACACTTATACACCTACTCTTACTAATTAAATATCAGATCATGTTTTTCTTTTAAAACAGTAAGATTTAGGCTGATTGCCAGTTGTATTCACACGATTGGCATCAACTGCCTTACTGGTTTAAGAGTAGAGGTTTATCATCATTGGTGGGTGCTGTAAGGCTGTATTGCAGTCTCATCATGAGCCCCATCATCACCGTTACAGTACAATGTGACAACACTGTATTAAATAAACTTCATGACTTTCTTCTCTGAGTCTACTTTTTGAGGCAGATACTGTCATTATTTCCATTTTATAGATGAAGCTACTGACTTCCAGAGACATGGAACTTGTCTGGAGCACAAATAGCTATTAGATAGTGAGCTGAAAAATAAAATGGGTTAATTTTCTGCAACTTCCATAACAAAATACCACAAACTGGATGGCTTAAAACATCCAGTATTGATGCACAGTTCCAGAGGCTGGAAGCCTCAACTCAGGGTGTCCTCTGGGCTGTCCTTACATCATCTTTCAGTAGCCCTACGCATTTCATGACTTGTGGCAGTGTTGCTTCCATCTCCACCCTTGTCTTCAAAAGGCAGCATCCATGCGTCTGTCTACACCTGTGATAGTGAGCCTATGACACTTTTTTTTTTTAAGATGAAAGACGTTAACACATGAGTTGTTTTTTCTAAACTAATACTTCAGTGTTCAGGTTTAATTGCAGTGTTGACACTTTGCGATAAAGAGTGGGTTTCAGGTTGCAGCTTGGGCACTCCCCTCTAAAAGGCCTGTACCTTTACCTGGTGTTTCTGTGTGTCTGTGTCTATACTCACACTTTGCTCCTTTTATAAGGATATCAGTTATCTTGGACTGAGGCTTATCCTAATGACCTTGTCTTGGTTACATCTGCAGATTATTTCCAAGTAAGATTATGTCACATTTACAGGTGCTGGGAATTAGGAGAGTGACTTCCTTCTTTCAAGGGGACATGATTCAACACACAACACAATCCCAGTCCATCTGGTTATAACATACACTTCTTAAATGCAATTTTTCTTGATGCAAATTCCTAAAAGGTTTTGCTGAGTAGTGATGGACAGATTTTCCTGATGTCCAACCTGCCAAGGATGACACTCACGTACCTGATTTTTTACCTCTTTACTTAGATTAATGGACTCCATGCAAGCCCACCAATGGACTGGGGCTCTACTAAATAAAGAAAATGTCTCCTTCCAATCCTGATACGGGATTCCATTTTCAAATTTCCACATATTTTCTATGTTCCTGGTGGACCTGGGCAAAGAGAAAGCAGGGACTTTGACCAGGCTCTTGCTCCATGAGACCCTGGGGAGCTGGGCAGTTGCTCTGGCGGAGCGTGGCTGCTCCTTTCCAGCAGCAGAGGAGAGCAGCTCGCTGAATCTCCAGCTTCTGAGCCTGCAGCCTGGGAGTTCTTCACCTGTCTCTGCTCCTCTGGGCACAGATCCTTCCACTAGACTGCTGGGGTAGCCAGACTGGAATCTTTCTAAAGGTTAGCAAGTTTGTTGCCATCTGTCTTTCTCTCTGTGCGTTTGCTCGCTCATAATTCTGTACAGTGTGCAAATTTAGAACTTCCTGGGAACAATGCTGAGGGAACAAACCTGAACCCTGGCTTTCAATCACTCCGGAATCCAGGGGCACAGGAGTTCCTTAGATGCATCTCTCTTTGAAGCAGCAGAGAATTATTGGTGAGCACAATGACACGAGTTACCAGGACAAACTTTTACAGCCGTCAGGGACTACTTCATTCCAGCTCTTGATTTTTCTGTTGATGAAATTGAGGACTACAAAATGTAAGTGCATGACCCAAGGTCACACAGCTAGTGGGAGGCGAAGCTGACCGGAGGACTTAGGTCTCCCTGATTTCCAATCTAAAGTTCTCTTCAATTAACTAATGAATTGGTATATTTTATAGAGCTTTTCCCTTTTCAAAGGGCTTTCAAAGAGCATTTCATCTTTTCCTCCCAACAACACAGTAATCAGAGAATTGATTTGACTCCATTAAGAATAGCTCAGCATACGGCATATGTCCTTATTTCAAATCAATCTGGATTTAATTCTGCAAATGTTCTCTCTCCATTGTTATGTGTTTATGTTTATTCCTCGCTTTCTTCTATTATGTTCAGGGTTGGTAAAGTTCAGAATTTGTTTTCCTCCAAATGGTTTCCGATAAGAACTCTGTTCTTTCCAATGCTCCCTGGAGTTCCTAAAGCAATATACTCCAAGACTATTGCTATGTTCTTATAACTAGCAGTTACTGCCTTTATGTGCTCACCTATCTATACTGGTTGTTCTGCCTGAAGGTATAGGAAAAGAATACAGACTGGGTCACATTTATGTAGATTTGAGCCTGGCTCCGTGCCTTACTGACCATGTGACTATTGTGTTCTTATAGGTACAAAACAAAATGAAACAATGCTAGATATCTAACCTTTCATAAAATGATGCTATGATGCTTAAATAGCATGACAAGTGTTTAATACTTGACCCATAGTAGGTAGTTAATAAATACTAGCTCACTTGTAAGAAACCATATACAAAGTTGTACCAAAGAATCACGCTTCCTTACCTTGGGTAATGTTAGAGATTATGAAAGTTATTGATCAATACAGAGGCAGGGCATATTGTATCAGCATTCAGATTAGTAGCCTCACACTCTCCACATGAAGTTCATGGATTGGGGCAAATGCCCATAGGGGAGCAATGATTACATGATCTCTGAGGGCCCTTCCAGCTCTGATACAAGACAACTCTAGTAATGTGGATTGTAAACACTTTTCGGCAGATCTTGAGAAATAATATGACACTAAGAGAAAATAGAGAACTATTGGAAAACCATATATCATTAACCACAAGAAAGTTTGCGTTTCTTACACATTTATCAAATGCCAAATACATTTTACTTTGTGCTTTCATAAACATGATCATATTTAATCTTCAGGAAAACCCTGTAAAGTAGAAACTATTAACCCATTTTCAGGTTATAAAAATTAAGGTTCAACCTGTTACAATAGTTTGCAAAAATTGTGCCGCTCAATTTTGATGAGGACAAATGTGATTTCAGGTTTCCTTGTCATTATGTCTCTGTAGCGAAGACTGGGTCTTGCAATGAGAGAGGTGACCACATAACATAGGTGGAGCTATCACTGAAGGTTTGGATGAAAGGATTCAGAAGGCTTGAAGGCCTCATCATGTCATTGTCATTACTTCCTTCACCTGAATACGTTAGCAGGTGCTATGGTATGGGTGAGTGGTGAGCTCGCTCAAGGAAGGCTTGGAATGTGGTTCAGTGTGAGACTGTGGATTCAACCCCCTGTACCACACACATACACACACAAGGGTCATGTCACCCTAGCCCCCCAGGCTTTTCTGTTTCAAGCAAATCTTGCTTGATTTGCATGGCTTCTGCCATCACCAACTGTCCTGTGAGATAACACAGCCGAGACATGGGGCTCAGTATATTTACGTGATGCTTTTTGGACTTTGACCCTCCTAATGTGGAAATAAACCTTTTAAAAAATGAAGTTAACAGCCTCAGATATTTTATTCTAGAAATGCAAAACTGACTAATATTAATGACTTCAGGGTATCCAGGAAAGGGGCACATTCATTCCACTTTGGGCATTGTTTGCGATGATGTTATAGTCTGAATGTTTGTGTCCTCCCCAAGTTCATATGCTCAAATCATCGTTCCTGATAGGATAGTAGGATAGCAGTTGGAGGTGGGGCCTTTTGGATGTGGTTAAGTCCTTTTACTATCTCTCTACCATAGCACATAACAAGAAGACAGCAGTCTGCAACCCTCACCAGAGCAAAACTATGCTGGCACCTTGATGTTGGACTTTCATCCTCCAAAAATGTGAGAACTAGATTTCTGTTGTTTATAAGTCACTTTTCTTTCAAGAAACTTGATGTAAATATTTACATTTTATAAGTCATTTGTGAAGCAAACACACCAAATATGATATAGTCTTCAAAAGAAATAAATTGCAAGAGTGATAAAGTGCCTCATTGGCCAGAACTAAGTGACATGGGGAGACACTTTTGGCCAGAGGAATCAGAATCAACAGTCAGGCAGCCTTGTTGGTGGGCATGACTAAATGGCACTCAGGAAGAGTAGCTGAGGGATTATGAGATTCACCTGCCTTATCCAAACAAGCCCTGGAGTGAATACAGGATACATGTGTGTGTTTTCATCCAGCAAGGCTGATACACATTCCCAGCTTATCTCCAGCACGGCAAGCCCGACCTGGAAATAACCATAACATAAATGGTTGTGTCCCTCTGACTTCTCTAAAATAACTTAACTCTTTCTTTACCATTCTTGTGATTTATTTCTTTTGGAGACTATCACATTTGGTGTGTTTGCTTCACAGAAAACTTGCCAAATGTAAATATTTGTATCCAAGTTTCTTAGATGTCAACATCATCTCAGATTTGCCTGCTTGATGAAAAGTCAAATATCTGTAGGTAGTGTTGTGCATTCTAACTCAGCAATTTTCAATTTTTAAAAGATCTATGCAAATGTTTTTTGATACATCTGAAATGGGTAATATTGTATTTTAATAGTCTTGCAGTCTACAAATGCTGACTTTAAAAAATTGTCAATTTCTTTCTGTTGGATGGTTTTTTTCCTCTTAAACATGGTAATCTGTGTGGAACAAACATGGAGAAGAGTCGAGTTATTTCTAAATTGCTCACACTAACCACTACTGATTTTTCACATGGCCTACTCTTAATAGATTACACTTCAGTTAAGAAAAAAATCTGGTTTTTCAGAGATTGGCTGGGGACCAAAAAGCGGCCTGAACCCATGAGTCTAATATAAAGATCTCCTCAAAATGAACCATATCGCTTCAGGTTCTCCAATAGTCCTAGTGGAAAACCTTAATGGGATCACTATTTTTTCCTACCACATGAGAAGCTGTTTCAATAATAAAAAGTAGAAAAACATCTTTTTTGTTATGTCTTTCTTTTCTTTTTATTTTATCTAATACCACCTGGAAAACATGGAGACATGTACTGTACGTGATGTATGAATTAGTTCAGTGGCATCATTGTGATGAAGAAGGAGTTTAAAACACAGTAAAGAGCTGGTGGATTTTAACAAACTAATGATAGGACCATGAGCAAGTTCAAAATATTCCTTGACATTGTATGTGCATTCAGCTGTTTCCGTTACACTCTTTGTTGGATTTTTGAACTTATGTGTGCATGTTTTAGAAAATATAAAATGATACCATAGTAATTAAAGTCAGCATGGATTTATCATTCTAGAATTTATACAGCAAGTGAATATATTATAGGCAGTTGGCATACAGATTAATTTACATTAACACCATTAATTTGCAAACAAGTTCTAAATTCATATTATTTTAACCCAAGTTTCTCCTAGGGATTGAAGAAAGAAAATGGTTCTTTTTGATACCATGCTATATTATTGTAGCATATGTCTTCAGTAAAATCTCTTTTCTATTGTAGTTCTAGCAGGTTTAATAACATGAGCCTATTTCTGAGAAATTCTTTTATAATTTTTTTTTATTACAGGACAACTAAGAAATATATAGTTGTCCCTGTACTATGTATCCATTTGGAGGAGTCTATATTTTATGAATCACTCATAGGATGCAAGAATGATTGCATCCTTTCTGGGCTTTACCTGTGTATGTCCTGGGATGTCTGGCATTGACCCTGGACAGCACTCCTGGTTATCAGTTCACAGTATTCTTGAGAGGAAAGCCTCTTTGAAGTCAGCTGGTCCCCTGCTGATAGAGCTGCTGAGCTCAGCATTACATTGACATAATTGTGTTATGTGTTTGCACCAAGCACTTTGGTGCCATTTCTGAGTGAGGTAAGCACGTTTGGACAGAGGGTGGTCAAAGTTATCTGCTTGTCACCAGCTCTGTGAGGTGCATTGTGTATGTCTGCTTCCCACATCCTCCCCTCTTGATTTTTCTGCCTATGCTACCTTCTAGGGTGTGTTATTGGTGCTTACTTTTTGATAGTTTAGAAATTAAGATATGGTCAAAGAAGTCTGTTATAGATACATTGCTAATAATTTAAAGCAAAAGTTCTTCTTGCAAATAAAACTTTTATGTAATATTTACTGAAATAACAGGATTCGTGTGTTCCATTAGTTTATTGATTTCATTTGTCTAGGAACACTCTAGATGGACTTCTCAGTAGACATTAATAAGAATGCAGTTATTCTGTCTAATCTATTTTTCTACTTTTCATGGTTTCAGTTATCCACATATGAAATAGAAAATTGCAGAAATAAATCATTCATCAGCTTAAAATAACTTTGATGACAGTATACTGTTATAATTGTTTTATTTTTTATTACTCATTGTTAATCTCTTAATGTACTTTATGAATTAAACTTTTCATGGGTATTTATATATAGAAAGATACAGTTTATATGCAAAGGGTTCAGCAGTACATTTTAAATATCCATTAGGTGTCTTGTAGAGTATCTTCTTGTAGATGAAGACAATATAGTAATATAACTTTTTCTACTTGACTTTGAAGAACTGCTTCTTGATTAAAACTGAAAATCTTATAGTGGGGAAAGAGCTTTACGTTGATGACAATAAGCACAGTGATTGCTGCCACACTACTAGAGATCAATTCTACAGCGAAACATGGAGGCCAATGGAATTTATGAGTTTTTTATGGGTTTCCGCCACGAACTTTGCAGAAAACAGATCTAGCTTTGAGGGTACCCACAAAGTTAGTATCCCAGTGCTATCTGTTCTTTTTCACTATAGTAAAATTACTAAATTGCCTTGGGTCTTGGTTTCTTTGTCTCTACAAGTTTAGTTTCTTTTTTCTGTTGCATAACACTATAAAGATGGAGACTATAAATACTGTGGCATAATAGCCAACACTTAGGTGGTACTCAGTCAGTGTTAGCTTTCTTTCCCTCCTGGAAATGTTCCCTGTGATATATTTGATAGTGAACAGGGAGCAGAGAGAGAAGCAATCTCCATCCTGGATCTGTTCATCTTCTGCAGATACAGAGGGTTTCTCATTATCCATCTTGGAACCTAAAACTGTACATTGGTGGGTGACTCTTTAGATAATAGAATAGGGTTGTATTATTGTTCAATTGTAGTCACATCTCTTCAGCAGTTAGACTTTTGTGCCCCATAGAGACCAAACATGACCTTGTTAGCTACTTTGACAATGTGTGTCACTTCTGAACAGAGGTTTGACAAAACAGCACCTAAACACCATCTGTTTTCCTTTGCCACATGCATAGGCAAGAATTGAATCACTGGCAGCTCATATTTCATGGTGAGGGTCTCCATGCTGGAGAGAACTCTTTCCTTCAGTTCATACTGGACATTTGGCATGAGTAGTAGTAATGCTTTGTGGTTTTGAACTACTGGGGTTTGGGGGTTATTTGTGAACACAATATATCCCTGCTATCTTGCTTGATGCAAATTATAACTATAACTTGTAGGTGTTTAGGGTATTTCATTGAAATTCAGTAGTGCTGAGGGGAGTAGCAATTTTAGACTTTACTACCTGATTTCTTAGAATTCAATAGACTCAAGGTTAGAGCAACAGTTGGTGGGAATGTGATACAGAAGAGAATTTAAAGGATGAAAGTTCTGAAAGGAAATGTAGGTGACCACACCAACAGACCCCTCATACTTCTTATAACAGGACGTATCTAGCAGTACCTGTGCAGTGATGATGTGAACCACAGCCATCTAATGGGGACCAGGCAGCACAAATTTCCCTGTTGAGCTCCTGTTGAGGCTAAATAATTTGGAGCTTAACTTTCAGTTTTAACAAAAACAAAGTCTTAATCCAGAGATTCTCAGGCTTTCCTCCCCTGGAAGGGTTGTTGGAACACAGATCACTGGACACTACCTCTACAGCTCAGGAAATCTAGTGTTTCTGATGAAGTCATTGGTGATGCTGCTGAACCAGGGACTGTCTTTGAGGACCACTGCCTTAGTCTCACCAGCTAAATCAGGGCCATCTTCCTTAAAAAGAGCCAAAGGAGGAAGGTTGGGGGGAAGTGGCTACCTTGCTCACAATGAAACTGGTTTTCTTTAGGCCGGGTACCCTAAGAAGTGGTGTTTGCATAAGCAGGCCAAGCCGATGCTACCTGCCCCAGAGTTGATGCCATAGGGGTCTCTTGGATATTCCACAGAATTCCATCTCACTACTGGAGGATGTGTCTCAGTATCATGCTCAGAAGTCAGGTGAGGAGACAAACAGGTGACCGGTTCAAGCTTAGAAAACTTTAAGAATGATAATTCAGGGCATGAAGGGTAAAGGAATGTCTTCTCCAATTTGTGGGCCACAAAACACATGGACTCTCCAAAAGCGGAGTGCCTGACAAGCCAGATTGTCATGGAACACAACAAATTATGTAGAACGCTTGGGTACTGGAAAGTGTAGGTAAACAGAGATGAGATCAATTCTATAGTCCAGAAGGGTAAGAATGCCAGGAATATTTCTCTCCCAATTCGACAAGGAGAGAAATCACAGGATCTGTGAAAAATATTTAGGAGGCTTATGTGGTCACTGTAGGATTGTGGTTTTCTTCATTTGCAGTTTGAGGATCAGAAAGGAAAAGCAATCCAAGCTTTAATGAAGTCACCAAGAGGTACATGGACATGAGGAAATGAAGTACTTATTTTAAAAAGTCAAAGAATTATGTCAAAATAATTTAAAAGTTGTGAAGCTAATTCAGAGTTTCATAAGACAAAGTTAACTTTGGAATATACTGTGTGCAGCAACCTAAAATAGTTATAGTTTCTTTTAAAAGAGATGGAATAACTATATGTATATGGCCACCAAACACATTTATTCTTGTAAAAATGACAAGACTAAGCCATATAAAGAAAGTTCCACAGAAACTAATTATCTTTATAGGTGGAGGATAGTTGTGCTTCTTTTCTTCAAATAGAAATGTCTATTTTTGTGGTCCTTCTGAGTTTCATGATTTGGCCAGCATTCATTTTCTATAAATGTAACAGGATTGATAATATGAATAGAACTCGCATGTAAATAAAATATAAAGGGGATTTCTCTGTAAATAAAATAAACATTTATGCTCTTCTTGGAAAATAGTGTAAATCTTTGTAGGAGAGTCTTGCCTGTTCTTTGCACAGGACTAAATTAGTTCAGCACATTGTTACTTTATATTACAACCCATTGTGACAATAATTGACCAACTGTGCAACAATGCAACTATCTTCTTTTTAAATTGTATATTTCTCAGACTAGGGAAAAATAACCATGAGTAAAAGGGTGAACAAGCTAGGGAGTATATAGGGAATAATCATCCAAGGTTTGGGCACCTCATAGCCCATAGCCAGAAAAGGTAAAAGAAACTCTTACAGTTAGCTGCCTGTTATTTTAGGGAGAATATTGCAGTTTTACAAAATTCCATAGCTTGCACAGGCAAAGGAACAGAAAACCAATGGTCAGTTTTCTAGGCGTCTAGCATGATTAAGGATTGTGTAAAGCTATAATATGGGTATTCTGGCCCTAAACATTTTTATGTTCAAAAAAAGAGTAAAAATATTTTACAACATTGGTATAAACACAAATATACTAACAGATTTGTTATATATTCATATTGTGCTTATTTTTCTTCTGATTTTAAAATAAATGAAAAGTAATACAATCATGCAGACTCCTGAAAGTGTTTTGAACCCAAAGTATTATGCCTATTATGCCTAATGGGTGAATCATTCCTTCGTTATGCTGGAATGAAAATTTTTAAAAGATCCTTGCTAACAGACTGTTTTCTTTGGTCTGCACATAGCAAAATGAAAGATATCTGAGTCAGAACCACAGCTTTCCTACAGATACACGTGTGAGTCTAGACTCATCTACTGTATTCAGAAAAAACCCTGCTGATACATGAGAAATAAATGATTGGTGTTTGATGCCACTGAGGTTAGGGGATGGTCTGGTCTGTAGCAATAGCTACATACAAAGTCTTAGCAGCTATTATTTAGAGTTTGGATTATTGCACTGTAGCATCACTGGAAGATATTACAGAGTGCACTGTAGCATCACTGGAAGATATTATAGAGTGCACTGTAGTATCACTGGAAGGTTTTAAGCAGAGGAGTATGTACTCTGATTTTCCTTTGACAAAGTTCAGTCTGTTGTGGAGAAAAGATTGGCGTGAATCCAGAGTGGAGGGCAGGAATGCAGTAGGGGGTGATTGTAATAATCGAGATGAGAAAATGTAACATGATGGTTGTTACACCTGGGATTGGGGTGAAGTGGAAATGAAGAGAAATGGATGAGAATTCAAGCTGTTTTCAAATTCTCTCCTGAGTCTTATGAAGGATGTGAGCAGCTACAAGACATTATAAGACAAAGTTATTTGTCTTATAATAAGATACCTTATTTGAAAAGGATCAAGGTCGATTGTTTCTGGAGACAGAATCCAGGGTTACTTGGTGAATTTTCTGATCCCATCCAGGGACTCCTCCCAAATGTTTCTAAACTCAGTGAGGACCAGATTCAACTTTTGAAATCTGTGGGAAACAAGAATGACAGCAGATGGCCGTGAAGAGTGTCATGGCGTAACATTTTGTGGGTTACAGTTGAAAAGAATGGAACCAAGCTTTCTGAGCTTGTTTGGTCTATGCCCTCCTGAATATTTTCCATGCACCTCTCCCTCTTCTCTCCGTTTTTGAAATATGAAAAATTAGACCTCCCCTTCCAAGGAAATTTGCTTTCAGAAACATGGAGAGATCTTGGAGGCTTCCTTATTTATCTTTAATTTAACCAGGGAAATGTTCAAACACAACTACACCCTGATTTCACCACGCCATATTATATAATTGTAGCATCTCATCTCCTTATAAAACTCAAGGAAATGTTCCACAAGTGAATTCTTAATTCACTTCCTAAAGACATGTGGGGTTTGCTGTGGTTATCAACAGCTTTTGTGTTCTGAGGAGTGAACTGAGGTACAATATGATAAAGAATTTCACTAAGGACATCTGAGGCAAAATTGAAGAGAGCTTTTACTCCCAGATTGGTAGGCTCCTTCCCTAGAGCATGCTTGTATATCAGGAATCTATATATACTTTAAATCTACAAACTTTCAAATAATGTGGAAAAATATTGATCTTTCCTAAGTGATTTTCCCATTTTCTTCCTCATTAACATTACTGTAAAATAATAAACATAAACCCAAATAATAACACACTTCTTTTTGTAACAGAATCACTTGGGCAAAATCATATTCTTGTACTTTGTTGGCCATTATTTTGTTAAAGGAGGAAATGAAAGAAACCTTGTCAATCACAGTATATTAAAGGAAAATCTATCTAAATGTGGTTGTGGTAGAAAACCAGTCTTTGAAGAAAACTAGCAAAAGTCTTAAAGATGAATATAATGTTATTTATTATTTGTTATATTGTGGTATGTGTTATAGTGGTCTTTATATTCAAAATTATATTTCATTGTCACTATTGAGATTATTTGCATGATATTTACATTTGTCTGTTGATATAAATGGGAATCGATATAGTTATTTGGGGGGTAGGACTTGAAAAATTGTCCAAGTCATTTATTCTTTTTTGCCTCCTTGCAAACTATTTCAGTATTTGAAACTTTCACATGCATTGGCATCATTCAACATTCACTGTGCTTTCTTCCTTATTAAGAAACTCAGCTCTTAATTAGCTTGCTGTCCTTTCCTTTGAAACCCGTTCCGTTTGATAACTCTTGGTTGCTTCTGGAACGGTTGGTGCGGGCTTGTGTGGGCTTCCATAACACAAAAGCCAGATGGATTTTTTAAAACAGATAAATTTAGGCCTGAATAGAGAACTGTGAAAAAAGAAAAGAATCATTAAAAAAAATCCACAAAATGAAGCAAAACAAACAATTCTTGGTACTGATAAAAACCAGCAAGAAATCACAGATTCTCAAATTAGGGCAAAAACAAAACTTTTTCTTTCCCTTCCTGTCTTCTTTATTCTACTTTTTAATTGTTTTGGGCACAAGAATTGAAAAGTTCTGTTCCCAATTAAAAACAGATCACATTTGATTTGGAGGGGGCGTGAACTGCTTTGTGCTGCGAGCAGAAGACAGAAGGCTGTAGATAGAAAGTCCCTTTGATACCCGCGTTCCTCTTGCTGTGAGCTCATTTGCAGAATGGAGAAATCATTTGCTCGTGGCCTTCAGAACCCTGGAAGAAAAGCCTCGGGAATATAAACACACTGAAATTCTGCCCAAAGTGTTTACCTTATGTAACATATTTATTAGGGAGTCTTAATGTGTTATGGGTATAAAAATGAAACAGTCTTACACTTATCCAATAACAGCCTCTTCAACTAGAATTTGTTGACCTGTTTCCTGCTGGGAAGTAACTCCCTCAATGGCAACTTGGCTGGCTCTTCTAACTTTCCTGTCACTTTTTGTTATTAGAACAGTTCGTTTTGTTATTTAAGACTCAACCCTATTTATTTTGATACCTTAGTTTTCAATCTGTTCCAAAGCTGTGTCCTCCTCTCTAGGAGTTAACCCTACTACTCTGTGGCTCTTGTGGCCTGGAGTTGGCAGTCTGTTCTTCACGTACCTCTTTCCTCCGCTCCTTAAACTTCATTAAATCCTCGGACTTCCTGGACACTGCTCTGACCCACTGCGGCTGGTGGTCAAGGCGGGACAGTCGGGCTGGAGTGTAGCTGTTGTCCTGGTTGAGCTCCTCTTCAGCCTAGCCCTACCTAATGTTGGCGTTTCCTGGTCAGGTACCTGCCTCCGTGTAACTGGTTCGTGTGTACATGTGCACGTGCGTGCAGGCACACAAGTGTGCATATGTGTTTGTGGGACAGCACTGAGTTTCATCCTGAATCCTTCTATCAGTGGCAACTCTCACCTGTACCTCAAAGGGCAGTTATATTTTGGTCTTGAAGAGTGATCAGTGTCTCTGATTCCTTATTTGTGGTGAACTTCCCATCACTTTGTCCAGTTGGCATCGTAAATAGTTCATATAGAACTATGGGAATCACTGGAGTCCCCTTCTTTACTTCCCAGATCCACAGAGACCTGAGGTGGGTGGGGCTGCCCACATCCCATTTCCAGGTGTGTTTTGCATGATGGATACTTGTGACTTTAACTATTGGCCTAGAACAACGATCATCAGAAATCTCTGATCTCTAAGTGAATTCTGTTTTATATATTCAAATATGTATCTCCCAGGTGGCTCCAGGTGATGGGCATTAAATATACTGTTTCTGCTCTTCTTCATGGGCATCAAGAAATAGAAGTGGCCTGTGCTATGCTTCTGGTTTCCTTGTATGCTTTCTTTCAAGTCTCTATTGCTATGACGGCATCAGACAAAACCTTCAAGTCTGAAATTTAGGATACATCCAGTGTCTATTTTTCTTCAGTATTTTTTCATGATTTCCTTGGAGATTGCCTTTTGCTTTTATGAAGAGAAAGCAGTACCATCCACAATGACAGGCAAATTGAGGGAAAAGACCTTTTTCACTGCCATGACCTTCATCAATAACTGTTTGCCACTTTGCCATTCCTAATTCAGTTCTCTTCTTAATTTGACAGGGCCCCTTTCAGAGATGGAGCTTCTGCTGAGCCTTACTGCAGTGCTTATCACTATCAGTATCAAGCTCAAATCCTGGCCATGCTTCTGGGACAACAGGAAGATCTCACTCCATAACCTATTATATTGATGTGATCCTTTGTATTTGATTCTCATTATTTGAACTCATCAAACTCTTCCTGGTCCCCTTCTCCCTGTCGTTTAATGATTCAGGCTGAAGTTATAAGTTAGCACTTCTCCAGGTGTTGGACTAGGTCCCTAACCATGGCTACTTATCCAGAAAAGTGTGTCTTACAGGCCATGAGTATGACTGTATGTATGGCAGGGACAACCATAAGCTAGGTATGAACTATGGGTCTGTGACTGACCACCTGTGACTATGCACTCTTTGTTAATTTATAGAATTATAAATTCTATAAATTATCATTTATAGAATAAAAGTTTGGATTAAATAAACCCAAAATTGGATCCAAATTTCTTTTAAATAGTAAAACCCTTTTTCATTCAAATGGGCTGTCAAAATCTAGATTGTCATTCTTAGTTATAGACTTTAAGGCATCTATTTCATTCCCATATGAAATATGGAGGTTCCCTCATACGAAATTTGAGATATATTGAAGTAAAATATTAGGTAATTCTAACTGTAATATGTTGTGTTTTGAGTGTTGCTAGCTCTGCAGAAACCAAGCCTGGTATTAACAAGCATCTTTAAAGATGTTTACATTTATCTGCTTTTCCAAATCTCTGTTGTATTTTGGGTTCATGATCAGTATGGCCATCTCAATAATTCTGAATTATTGAAACTTATAAAAGTAAAAAATGGGTGATGCTATGTTTATTCCAGATTTTGCAAAGTTAATACTTCAAAACATAGTACTATTGTCATAGCTCTAAAGTACCTTTTCCCAGTGATTTGGACACCACTTCTTTGAGATACTCTGACATGAAGAGTATAATCAAAATACTATAAGAAAATTACAGCATTTCATATCCTTCCCTTAGAGAACTTAGAGAAGTTCTATAGCAAAGCCACTTGTTTAACATTGTTTAACCCAATATTTCCCAAACTGTTGACCACAGAAACCATTTCTCCACATGTGTTATTTACGAGAACCCCACTGAAATAGTATCTTCGAGTTCATTTTCCAAATCACTGCCTTAGAGCAGGGGTCAGAACACTTTTTTCTGTAAAGGCATAGATGATAAAGATTTAGTCTTTGTGAATTTCAACGACTCTGTCTCAACTATTCAAGCCTGTCCTTGGCACGCAAAAGCACCCATGGATATGTGTAAACAAATGAGTGTGGCTGTGTTCCAATAGGGTTTTATTTACCAAAATAAGCAGCAATATAGATTTAGTCTGTGGGCTGTGGTTTGCTGACCCCTCGTCCTCCATTAAATGAGTGAGATTTATTCTTACAAGGGAAGGTACAATCTCAGAGGAATAGTTGAGTTCTTTCCTGCATAATTACTAAATATTGCTGGACTTTGGAGGCAAAGCCAATTCCAGTAACAGTCTTTTCCTGATCATCCTGAGAACTGGAGCAGGCTGAGTGACTCATTCTGTGATACTTATTTTATCAGACATTTATCTAGCTGTAAAATCTTTGCCTAGCTCAAGATCTATGGCTTACCATCAGCCAGTTCCACTGTGAAAAAAGATGGACAACAAATGGGAGATGTACCAACCATGCAATATCAATTCAATTATTTTAACTGAAACAAATCATCTGTCTTAAAAGTTCACAGAAGGGAAATGTTATAAACAATCAGAGGCATTCAAATGCTCCCGGCCATTTTCTGAATGGTTAACCATAATTAAATACTATTAGTTTATTAGCTGTCTGTCACTACATAACACATTACTTTAAAATCTCTGCCTTCAAATAGCAAATGTTTGTAGCCCTGCAGTCAGTGTGGTCAGCAGTCTTGGCAGTCTTGCTCTGGTCTCTGGCTTGGGGTCTGCCATGAAGGTGTCAGCCAAGACTACGCAGGCTCAGCTCTGGGAGAATCTGCTCCAAGCTCACTTATTCAGCAGATCACAGGTCCTCAAAATATCAGTCTTTTGGGACATGAGAGTCTCCGTAGGGTTATTTGCAGCTTGCCAGCTGGCTTCATGCAGAGAGAAGGCCCAGAGAAAGGACAGGGGTGGTGAACAAAACAGAAAATCAAGTTTTCTTGAAACCTAGAAAACATACTGTTGCTTTTACTGTATTCCACTTGTTAAAAACATGTCACTAATTCCAGCCTATGCTTAAGAGAGGGGATTTTAAGAGGGTGTGAATATAGAAGTCTGATGTTCTTGGGGGTCATTGTGGAGGATGATTACTGCATATGATAAATTCATTAAGACCATTTTTATATTTCTCTGTGCAATGAGAGTTTGTAGTCTCTGACTTTGAATAGCCACAGCAGAAGTTTTAGGATGTGTCTTTGCAAGGACTTGAGATGGGTGGGGTGGATAATGGATAAAGGTGTGTCCATTATAAGGTGGTGGGGAGAGAGGAGCCTAGAAGTAAAGAAAAGCAAGGAAGAGATATTATTCTGAAGTAACTAACACGTCCTCATTTGGAAGGGAAACAGCAAAATGGAATCTTGCTGGCACAGATCTGGCCAAGGGACTCCTGCATCTCCTTCCAACCCCAACCAGATCACACATATGGCTTACCTTCCTGCTCACTCAATTCTGGGTGGAAAGGTACTCACAGTCACCTACACATGCTTATCACTTAGAAGATACAACCTGTAGCTACCAAAGTAATTAGATGCAGTTTTATAATTTGCTTGTCCAACTGGCTGAGGGGAGGAAAAAGAGACAGAGGAAGAGAGAGACAAAAGAAAAAAAGACCTCAACAAATCAGCCCCATACTCAGTAATAGAGGGGGGACACAATTATATAATACATCTCTTGCCTTTGAAGATCTTATATTCCAATTAAAGAAACAAGACAAAACATATGGAGACAGTTTTGCTAAAATTCAAGAATTTAAATAACAGTTCAAGGTAACAATAGAAAAAATATCATAAGGCAGCATATGATTAATTACCAACTGGATTGTATAGAATTCATTACTATTGGAATTCAGGAGAGAGACTGATTGCTGTGAGCAAGGTGGTTGGTGAACATATTGTAAGGCAAATGAGAAGGATTTGGAGAGGGAGAGGAAAGTGAGGGCATTCCAGGTGGATGGAATGGCTTGAGTAAAAATAAGAAGGCAAGACAGGTGTTTTGGGGGAACAATGAGTTAACCAGTTTGGAGAGTAGGTTTTTGGAGGCGAGGAGTCTGAGACGAGGTAAATGGTAAGTCAGACAGCCACGCAAGAACAGGTTGAGTTTAATTATCTAACCTGTGCTCAGTCCCTGAGGCAGATGGCTTGCCAACAAACGTGCATGAATTACCCTCTATTAGAATTTTTAAAAAGGGGTAAGTTCCAGGTTGATTCACTGAACATCTTGGGCTCACATTCCCTGCCTGTCTTTTAATAGCAAGCGGTGGCAAATGGAAGCAGTACCTGTGCTTTGTCTCCATAGCAGCGACTCAGAAAAGCCTCGGTGGCATCCAGCTGAAAGAGACTGAACCGTTGTCATCCCCACTGGGAGAGGAGGAAGGCAGCAAGGATGAGAAGAAACGTGGTTGTGGTTTTACGAGACTGTTGGGAGGAGAGATGGATACCCTGGGGTCTGGGTGGTCCTGGCTTAAGCAGGCTACCAGGAGACGTTACTATATTAAAGAATCAAGTGTCAAAGTCAGTGGCAAGGGGGGAGGAATGGGCGTGGGGCACTGAGCCTGTCTTCTTCACATTCTGCTGCTGCAAAACCAGAGAGGACCTGGAGCCAGGGAGAAGGGTCATAGAAACGTTGGAGAACTCTGGAATCTCTCAGCAATCCTGAGAAACTCCTAATCGTTCTACTTTCTGGCTGCTCTTCCACAAAAAAGTGGTAGCTGTAATATCACAGCCATAGCAGTGTTTTGGAAACTTAGTGAATCTCTACATGCACAAGCTTTATAAAGTGATTCACAAAGTTCTCAATAACTGTTAGCACTGCAATTGCTGCTGCAATTATTCTCCTCTTCCTAACCTGTCAGTACCTTTGACTGTCACCAGACATACAGTAAGGAAGTAGACGGTAAAATTTTGGCTTCTTATGTTTAAAACACTTTGAAAGGCTTGAAAAGAGCCAAGGAATCTCTGGGTTGTAGAATGTCAAAAAATATTTCCTCTACTTCCTTTTGGCTTCTACCCCTATCCCTTTATCTTTCTTCTTTACTCCTGCTATGGAAGCTTGGGTCCGAGTGTGGCAAGATTAACAGGTGAGGGGACTTTAACAGGCTCCTTTCAGGAGCTGTTCATCTCAGCATGGAGAAAGAGATGACTGCTGGTCTTGTTCAGTGACTTGGTTCTCCTGACAGTGGATGATACGAAACTGAGGCTGCCCCACATGCTTGATATGATCTGCATGTAGACAGTGCATTTTCTGCATCTCCACCATGTTATGAGCTAGTCAAGAAGGACCTCCTCAGAAGCTGAACAGATGGGATCTCCTGATTTTAGACTTGTGACCTCTAAAACTGTGAGCAGCCTGAGGAATTTTGTTACAGCAATGGGAAATTGATTAATTCACCTCCTGTCTATAAACCACAAGTTAAATACCTTTTCTGTGCTGGTCACTTCATTAAGCATCTCTAGCATTGAAGACTCTGGACTCGCACACTTGAAGAAAACCAGTAATGGATCCTTGGCTTCTGGTGATGGGTAAAGTATGGTGTTCAATGTCATTCTGAGAAAGTAAGTTATTAGAGAGTTGGTAGAGGGAGAGAGGGAGAGAGAGAGAGAAACAATTTCACTTTAAGAACAAAGATAAAAATGTCTACCCTGTGGGTACAGTTTGGAAGTAAATTCCAGTCGTCCATGTGGAGCAACATGGGGCAGCTGTGGGTATTCTGGGGCAGTTGGCCAGCAGGAAGATAACACGGAGCTTGCAAGAGACCAAGGCCTTCCGACGCAGGGCAGGCCCGCAGCAGTAAGCAACACCTGATACCACAGCCTGGAGCCCCACATCTGCACGTGGCCTGGCCTCCCAACCACACTGGTTGCCTAAATTATGGTGAGGAGGGTACCACATAAACAAGGGGACCCATCTTCTTCTAATTAGTCTTCTATGGGAATGTGGTTGCAGTTCCTATTTAATATATTCTGACTGGCAACAATGTGCTAAGTGCTCTGCAGACCACAGAAGTAAGCATGGCTGTCGGCTGTTATGCAATGGGCTGGAACCTTAATTCTAGACATGGGATCCCTGGGGAAGAAAAGGAGGGCTCAGAAGGCTGTAGGATATGCCGTAAAATGGTAGCTTCTAAGTCCCAAATCTGGTGTCTTTGACCTCAGGCTCCATCCAGAGGACCGCAAAGAATACTGATTGCTGACATCTCGAGAAGTGAATGAGTGAGCACTGAGAAACTATCTGAAAGAATTTAAGGAGTTAATTTGCTTCAGACACCCAGGGGAGTCAGCAAGAGTGCAATGAGAAGGGACCCCACACAACAAAGTGTGACCAGCCCCCTGGGAATATTGGGTTTCCAGCTCTACCATTAAGCAAGCACAGTGAGAGAGTAAAGACTGACAGGAGCTCAGCGCAGGCTTTGGCCAGCATTTTGGCATCCTAAATTAGCAACAAGTGTCACTGAATACACGAACTGGGAGGAATTCCAGAGGAACCAAATCTTTGCTCTCCAAATAGACAGAGAGAGGGTGCAGTGAGGGGTCAGAAGTGGAGAGGACAGGCACAGGAAACCTTTGTGGTGTCATTTCTGTCCCAGAACAGGATGCCGGAAGGAGAAGGGTCAAAGCAGCGGGAAGTCTAGCACCACAGTACAAAATGTTAGCAAGCCATGATTGGATTTTAATTGTTTCATTCTTTAGGACAAGGGCTGTGTGATCACTTAGCCACGGAACCTCCATTGTCTTATGCTTTTTAAAGTTTATTTTTAATTTAAAGTCAATAGACAAAAGGTTGAACAAACAAGATAGAGGAAGGAGTGAAGCTAAAAAAGAGCTTATTAAAGTAAGTGATCAAAAAATGGAAAAAAAATAGGAGCACGTTAGTGTAGGTTTCTCTCAAGCTATACCTGTCACCTAATATGTGGGTTATAACTCAGAACACTAGTTTCTGGCTTGTGGCTCTCCTCAGATCCTCTGAGTCTTCAGTCTTACGGAGTCATCTTCCCTGGGGGAGCTTGTCTAATGAATCCTATCCAACCCCTGGCGGTATATAAGTAAGGAAGATGTGCCAGTAGGCCAGATCGTGGAAGTACAACCTCCCCTGCACTTCCAGGTCCTTCCTCACCACACATTTCCTCATCCTTTTGGCTATTACCAAAGTAACTCTTCACTTAGTCTATTCTCTTCTAGAATTTAAGTGACATTTGATAGTATCACCTCCTAAAATCTAGAGAAATTATGGAGTGACATATGCCTTCAGAAAACTAACTTCTTGTGGAAGATCTCAGCCTTTGTACACTAAGGAGAGAACGCTTATGGAGTACTACTCAGCGTGGCATGTTCCCAAGTATGAGAAAGCAGGAGGGTTGGGCGGTGTAGTCCATAAATGTCCCTGGAATAACGAAAGCTCTCAGCATCTGAACATGAGTGATGTAACACTGGTTCAAGTTCCTATGAGTAGCTCCTAAACTCAGATCTCTGGAATAAACTGCCTACTGTGCAGGTGACACCACCCACTTTAGTGTGGTGGCTAGAATTATCACTGCTGAAATGTAGTCCAGGAATCCTAGTCTAAACCACCTACCATCTGGATTTGTCTGTCCTTACATTCTCCCATCACTCTAGGACTGCACTAAGACGAGGACAATAATTTTCTGAATCCCAGCACCACAGAGATGGCCAGTGCAGGGTGAACTCAAATGGATGGTATCCCCACACCATTCCCTAGGGAAGCAGGTCTGGCCACTCAGCCTCAGAATTATGGATTAACCATTCTCTGAGTTTAAGAAATATAAGGGTACCTACTGTCTTTAGAAAATTTAGCCACTATAGCCTTAACTCCCAGATCAAGTTGATGACAATGATTTGAGAAGAAAAAAGATCATTTATTCATGACATCAAATTGGACATCTGCTGTGGGCCGGGCCAGTGATGGTGAATCTATGGCACGTGAGTTACTATTTTTCTTTTGAGACAAATGATATTAATGTAGAGTCATTTTTCTTTTTTTTAAAAAAAGTACTTTATTCTTTTTTAACAAATGGCCCTAGGGATAGGGGACCAGGGAAGGAGGAGGAGAGAAAGTCAGGTTCCAGTCCCACAATCCCTCCACACCCACCCTTTTCCCCCTTCTGTATTTATAATCTATATATAAGACCTGGGAGGTGGAGGGCAAGGAAAACTCCCTCAGTGAGTGGGGGTAGTCCAGGCTCCTTGTCCCCTCTGCCTTTCAGAAAGGCCCCTCTCCGAGAAGTTGGCGCTGTCTACTCCCAAGGCTTTGGCATCCAGTGCAGGGCATCTGGTTGGGAGACCTGTGGAGTAGCCTGCTGTGGGTAGAAGGTGGGACCTTCAGATGGGAACTGAGACTAGAGAAGGTCTTTCCAGCTGGGGGTGTACAAGATGACCCAGATCCCCCAAAGTTTCAGGAAGGGATTTTTTCTACTAGGTGTGGGATGGGGGATGGGGGGATGGTCAGGTGAAGGCAGCACTGGAGCAGCAGGAGCAGGTGGGGGCTGCACAAATGAGCTGCAGAGAGAAGGGGGCGGCGCAAGAGGTGGCACTGGATGCAGGAGCCTAAATTCACCACAGGTTGCTGTGAGTTTGCCATGAGTAGCAGCATTTGCTCGGCGTGGTGCCGTTGAAGGAAGGAAGTTGCTTTGTCCATTAGGTTGCAAAGGAGGGGAGTAAAAGTCTGAAGGGGATGGCAGATCCTGGTATAACTGAAGCAAGCATGTGTCTGGCGAAGGGCTAGGGCAGAAAGCTGGAGAGTAGAGAAAGGCAAGTGGAGGGTAGAGAACTTGGGCGGGCAATTTCCCCAGCTCTGTGGCTTGTAGTGCTGAGAAATCCAGAAAGCAGGCCTTGAGAGTGACTCCAGAAAGCAGGGCTGAGTGTGGACTGGGCCTGAGGGTAGCCAGAGGGGCTGGGACTATAAGGGTGCAGTAAGGACATGCCAAGGAGAAGCTTCTATTGTTAGGGTGCAGCTAACAGTCCATGGCTGCCCCAGAGACCTGAGAACTGGGAGGCCCAAGGCTGCTGTAGCCTTCTAGAGCTCACAGCTGTTAGCTGCTTCTCTGCTTTCAAACTGTTTCCTACCACACAGGTCTGAGTCTTTGTCGCCTGTACCTAACTGGGACTGGAGGACCTGGGTGATGGAATGACCTGAGAAGGCCCAGGTCTGGCTCTCTGTCTGCATGCTGGGATTATTCCTCTGAGGCCTGGGGCAGGGGGTGCTACTCCTGAGGCAGCTCCTTTCTATTCCCATTGTGGGGGGCTGGTACCTGTCTCCTAGGAGGTTCCAAGGGTTCAGAGCCAGGTAGGCCCTCTCCAGAAACAGCATTCATGGGGCAGGAACCTCTGGGCTGCTTAGCAGTCTTTCTGCTGGCCCTCTAAATCCTCCGTCAGGGGAATTTTGTTGGCTCCAGGGACCTGATAACTCCTGAGAATACCCTCTGAGGTTCACCCCACTGTCCTGTAGACTCATTTCTGTACCAGGCACATCCTCAGACTTAGGGCCTCCATCCAGGGCTCCACGGAGCCAGCCAGTAACTCTTCCAGCTGGTGGCAGTATGTAAAGTGTTCCAGAAGTGAGGTGTCAGAACCTCCGTGGTTGCATCTCTGAAGTCTCTCTGAGGGCCTGGAACCTCAAGTTTAAAGCCCAAGAATCCAGATCTGTGAGAAGTGGGCAGAGGCTGCTCCTACAGCCTCTTTGGTATTCCAGGAGGTTGCTCCTGCTCCTATTGTTTGTGGGGAAAGGGATTAGCCCTAGCAAAGTCCTGGAGGGGCCCACCTGCCTCCCTCACCATTGGCCCTGGCCCTGGCTCCTCAAAGTAGGGGTAAGAACAGCCTGGAGGTCAGATTGGGTTGGGAGCCCAGGGGTCGAGCCCTGAGGAGCTGAGACAGCCCAGGCTTGGGCCTCTGTGAAGTTGTTTTTCAAAACTAGAACTTCAGTATTCAGGTTGAATTGCAGTGTCAACAGTGCAATAAATAAGTGAGTTTTGTGTTCCAGTCTGACACTCAGTCTGAAAGGTTGGTCATCACTGAGCTAGGCCCTCTGCTAGATACAGGAAGGTAAGAGTCAAGAAGATGGACATTTATCAGCCAATAATGTAATTTATCCATGGGTAAAAGCCAATAAATCAATTTCTTTCTTTTATTTAATGATTGAAACATAAAGAACCTGTTTTATTTTTTCCAAATTTTAAGTACTGTGAAGATAATCAGGAAAAGGAGCGCGATGGGGGAGGGGACCTCCAGTAGGCAGTCAAAGTCTGTTAATAAAGGGAAGACATTTAAGCTGAAATGGGTAAAAAGTGGCTTCTGAGAAAAGATCAGAAGGTAGGAGAAGGAGACATTGCTGGAGTAAGAGCAAAAAGTATGTACTGTGTATCATCTCACATAGGAAAGAGGTTGGGTGCTCTAGGGACTGAATGAAAGAAGGCAAGTGAGGCATGAGGTTTGTGGCACAGAAGAAAGGAGACAAGATTGGAGAGAAACAGGGGACTGACCAAGGATGGCCCCGAAAGCCTGGAAGCCATGTTATGCTTACTATGACAGACAGGTATTGAGGAATAGTAATCAGGGCTAAATAAATGAATAGAGTTAATGACCTTTAGTTGCTGCTTCTTTGTTGGGAATGGATTGGAAACATAAGAAGGCAAGCAGGGGACCAGAGGCAGAGCTGTTGCCCTAATTCTGGGTGGGGGATGGTGGCCTATTGTTTGGTGCTGGAGGTGGAATGATATAATTGATTTAAAACAACCAGGTGTTGGTCCAAATAATGCAAATGGTTTCACTGTCTTCTCTTCATGTTTTACATCTGATCCTTTCTACATAAAACCACATGGAAAAATAAAAAAGAACAAAAGCAATTAAGGGATAAAAATGTCAATATGAAAATTGTAAAATTCTCTACCCATTGATTTTAACATATTTTCCTGAAACCCATTAAGATTTGTTTTTCAAGTAATCCTCGTACACAGACACATCTTTTTTGCACTGAGACAACAAGCATTTGCCATGGGGGAGGTGCTCCTTCAGCCAAAATGGTCAGCAGGCTATGAAGAAATCAAGATCTAAGTCATTCCAATGTGGAGAAAATCTGGAGCTCTGGTATGGACATCTTCCCATATGCTTTTAGTTTTAATTACAAATTGATTTTCAAATGACATTGTCTGGTATGGAAGTTTGAAAGAATCATCATTTTTAAACATCTGCCAAAATTTAAATGGTATCTTTCATGAAAGTACAAAGGAAATTTCACTATGATCATAAAATTTTCCAACTTATGTATCCTGTTGAAAGACATTCTTTCCATGGATATCTATTGAACCACCACTGATCTTGGATCTTGGGCTATTTGCCTTTCTTAACCTCATTCTTCATTGAGTTTGGTTTCCCAAACTGTCATCAATAAGCTATTTTAAACATTATTATGATGTGCTACCATATTACATTGATTATGTCACTGTCAATATTAAAGACTTTTAGAGGTATGTTTCACTCTGTGCATTTTGCCTAGAAAGGAAAAATAGCTTTGATTAAAATGTGAAGCATTTAATAACATGGAACATCATGCAAATAACACTTTCATAAATCTCAAATGTCGAGATTGAGGAACATATGCTGGTTCATGATTTTAGGTATTTTGAGGGCTACTTTTTCCATTTTGCTGAGATAGCTAAGGTATCTAAAAATAATTAATTTTATGATTTCATGTTTTTATATCTATTTATATCACTGTTATTATGAATGATGACTTAAGGATTCTTAAAAATTTTACCATCAAATTGTTTTGAAATTATTGTAAATTATACACATTCCTATCTAAAGTGCATTTTATAGTGCTTGAAAGCAAAAAAAAAGTGATTCTACCACAGAATCTAATTGGCTATATAATTTTATTATTAGGAAAAGCTATCATTTCAAGCTTTCTCATAGGATACTGACCAGCCAATGGATTCATTGTCAATCAGACAATACCAGAATATGGTGAAAAACTGTAGCCATATTCTCATATTCTCATAAAAATGAGAAAAAACTCTAAAGCAGCCCTGCTCTGAAGGTACTATTGGCAGGAATTCTTAAAAGAGTTTGTGGTTGTGATAGGTGTTCCAAGGCTTGATCTATGCTGTATACGGTCTAAGAATAGTTTACTACCAAAATAGAAGAAGTGCTTATCGCAAATAACTTCTGACAAATATATGCTCATTGGCATGTGCCTTAGAGATACTAGTGCAATGAAACTCCAGGAATTGAAAGGATCCTGAGATGGTAATAAAAAAATTCAATAAAAAGCTTGCATAGCTATTTTACAAATAAATTTAGGAAAAGTAGGCTTGAAGTACCTTTTGTTAATTAATTGAAAAAAGCTACTTTAATGTTATTTAATGGCAAGGGCACCTGTCTAGGGATCCAGAGACATGGACAGTTTTGGTTCTGAGACTGTCTGTGTGTCCATGAGAATGCTAGTTTTGCCCTGTTGCCTCAGTGTCCACCTTAGCCTACAAAATGAATTTTTAAATAGATTACTTGCACCTTGATTTGGAATTAGAGAAATAGAATTGAGAATCAAAATGACACAGAAAATGAAACATGATGGACCACACCTATAAGCCCAGCTATTTGGGAGGCTGAGGCAAGAGGACCACAAGTTTGAGCCCAGCCTAGACAACTTAGTGAGATCCTGTCTGAATGCTTATATACATACATACAAACAAATATACATATATACATATAATGCAAATATACATATATAATGCATACATACAATACATGTGAGCGATAGGAGGATTTAGCTCAACAATAGAGTACACGCCTAGTATAAAAAAGAATGAAGAAAACAAATATTGCACAGAGAGAAGACACAGAAGTTTGAGTAGATGAGTCAGACAAAAAAGAGGGAAATTAGCTGTTATTTATGGAACATTTACTATTATATTCATGTGCTTTACATTTATCAACTTCATCTTCCTTGCAACAGCACTATGAGGCAATCTCCATTTTACAGAAGAAGTGGAAAAATGCCTGATCCCAGCCATACAAGTTGTAAATGATAGAGGCAACCCAAATTTATGTAGCTAAAAAAGGACTTTCCATCATCCCAAATACGTGCTTAAATGCAGGGAGAAATTAATGCCTACGGAAAGATAGAGGCAGGTAAAAATACTGACGTTTTATGGAGAAATAAAGTTAGCATTTTCACTATAATGATGGGTTGAGATTTCTGAAGTGTGCTTAGAATGCCAACCTTTTGTACTGACTGTTTTTACTTGGGTTTTATGAAAGCTGTAGGTGTGTGAGTTAGCAATGAATGCTTCAGCACCTCCCTGGCCATGCATAAACATCTCTGTGCAAAGCAGCAAGGAATGCTGTGTTTATCACAGCTGCAGTCAAGCCAATGAAACCATTTCTACCGTTCATGATGGAATTTGTGAAATTCTCTCGCAAAAAAAAAAAAAAAGAAATGAAATAAACCTCTTATTTGACTACCCTTCCTTTGGATTACTTGCCTGACTATTTTTCTATCAGGTTTCCTTTGAAATCTTCCAAAGGATTCAGACACTAAAGGAGACTCAGGTTCAAGGTTTTAAGTGTGAAAGTTTCTTTAAACAACCACCCTAACAGCCTGCCAAAGGAACAAAAACACCAGATTTAAAGCAGCATCGCGAGTCCTTCCCTCCTGTTTATAATAGGCACCTTTGTTAACACAGGCAAACAAGAAAGCCAAGTGTAATGGAAACCAAAGAATTAACATCTTATATTTATATAGGCTAATGCACAACATTTCAAAAGCTCAATCCATTTTGGAAAAACCAAAATATTTTTTACAGCCCTGTCTACACACTAGAAGCTGCCACCAGGTGAGAATCAACACTGATGGCTTGTTGAAGATTTCCAAATAAAAATGTAGTTTCATTCCTTTTTTCAAATTGCCCAGCAATTTGGATACAGCTTTCCAGGAGGGTTTGCCTCTCTGCGTTGATAACTGCTGGCTGAAGTTGTTTAAATAAGACCCTCACTGATTCTCTTACCAACCCTGTGGAGTTGGTAACTACAGCAGGTTTTGTTAAATTCATTTGCACACAAAGAAACTGAGGCTCACAGATGACTTACTTTCCCCAAGTGATCCAGCAAATAAGCAGAGAAGCTAGAATTTACAGTTCATTTCATTTCTCTGCATTCTTACTGCCACGGCACATGCATGGTCAATCAGTGCAAGAGTAAACATGGAGTTGGCATTTATTTGGGAAATTGGAAGTTTAGATGACTGCCACTAAGAAAACTGGGTCACTTCTGAGGCTATTATCTTAGGCTTTTTTGAAGGAGGCTGAACTAATTTGGTTTCCTCTCACTCTTGGAAAGTGTCACATATCCAGCTGAAAGATGCCTGGGTATTGAGCTGCCGTGCTTCTGGAATAGTATATGTAGAGTCTACCTCTGTGTTATTCTGAGACCAGGTCTTTGTGTGAATCGTTTTTCTTGGGATTTAAACAAGGTCCTTGCATATGCTAAGCAAGTTTTTTTTATCAGTGAGGCACACCCCTAGCTCATCTATGTTAAATTACAAAGCCAGAGGTTCACAGTGACCCACTCTAGACTAACATGCAGAAGGATATGAATTTTCTGGTTTGTGTTTCAGTGTTCAAAGCACAAGCAGAGCAGGCACTTCTCCATCTGTGTGATTTTAAGGGTACTGGGACTTGTTCATTGCTGTCCCTATTCATTCTCAGCTCTTCACAGTCATACATACAAATGAGCTGCACCTGATTACCAGGAACTATTCCCTGCACATTCCAAAACAATCTGGAGTTACGCTTGACCAGGGAAAAAAATAACTTGCAGTCTTTCAACTGGTAGGGTTTAGAACTAAGAATCGGTTTCCAAGACATTTGATTTCTGGTGAGCCAGGGCCTCGTTGCCTTTGGTGCTCTAGGTAAAACTTCGGGGTTGAATTCTGCCTTTTCCTGTGTTAGCACTACCACATTGCTGTAGCCCATCTGATGTTTCCTCTGATCTTTCCTGGTGGAACCTGAGTCCTTTCTGGAGCCCTAGTTCATTTGGTTTGTGCTAGCACATCTTTCTTTTCTTTCCTCCCTAACCTGAGGTGCTAGAATTTTCTGTCATGTCTTTATTTACTGGAAGGCATCTTGTTCTAAATGACTCATCACATCTCAGAATCAACTGATTGTGTCTTCCATCCCTTGTCCTCTAGACCTTTTGACTTTCATTCTCCTATTCACCAATGGGCTGCCCCTGCAGTTGATAATTGTCTGAGCCACACTTTGGCTTGGACACAACTGAATGTTGGGTCATGCATTGCCTGTTCCTACCAGCAGGGGCAGCTTCTAGATCTGCACTTGTGTAATACAGTCCTCATCTCAGCAGGGGCAAACATGCTCCTTTCTCCCAACAAGCTTGTATTGGGAGAGTGCAGCATGTCTTACAATGGCCAAAAGACTTCGATATTATCCCAAACAAAATAAAACACTTCTAGCAATCCTGAGTTTTGCCTGCAATTCTACTGTTTCAGTTTTAACCTTTAAAGAAGAGATGGCAAACTGGCAGGGTCTGACCCAGTGAAGTGTTTGTTTTGGCGTAGACAGTGTTTTATATTTATCTAAGAAATTGGTTTCCAGTATTTACAAGTCAACGATAGATTTCTTTATTTTCTTGAAGTTCTGGCACTGCTGGGCTAACATTCTCTGGTCACAACTGGCTAAAGCAAAAAGAAAACTGGTCCCTTAGGGTCTTAAGCTTTCTGACTCCAAAGAGACCCCTTCCCTATTGTGTACTCTCCAGATCTCCCTTCCCAAAGGCATCTGGATTTGCTATCCTAGCTTTTAGTGCAATTTTTTAAACAATGCAATTTCCTCCCTCTTTCCCCCTTAGCCCACCCGAATAAACACATGTCACCAATGCCAGGCACTTGCACATCATTGTAAACATTGGTGTAGGCAGTGGAGCTGAAGGAGGAAGGGGAAACATAAAAAGAAGACACTGAAAGAGCAATAGAAAAACAAAAATGCCCCTTCTGTAAGGTATCTGCATGCAGTTTTTGAAAAATTCTCTTTGAGGCATATTCCAAAAACTAAATATTGTGAGTATTTGTATAAATTACTGAACAAGACAGTTATTACATAAGGTGATGATACAGCAGCATCCTGAGGGAAAGATGGCAAGTGCTTCCTACACTTACATCTGCATGGCCAGATGCTTTCATATGTAAAGAATGCTAAGACCTGGTCCAACTGACCCCCTTAATCTGAGTAATAATTACTGGTGCACTTTAGGAGGTTTGAATCATGGTTCTCAACACTGGCTACCTGGCAACACAACTTTGAAAAACTTTTAAGGCACTGTGTGCCTGAGCTGTAACCCACAAGTGTGCAACCTGTTCCTATGGGAGTGGTTCCAGTCATTAGCATTAAAAGAAAACAGAAAGAAAGCAATATTCTTGGGTGATGCCAATACCAAGCCAAGGATGAGCATTACTCAATTAGGTCTTCTCATAAAAAGGCTTGATTTTACAGAAAAGGATCAGTAGTTTATTTATCCAAGACTCCAGGACCCCAGAATAAAATCATTGATGTAAGAATCTTGGCTCATTGTCTCTACTTCACAAAATTCTGCCCCCAAATATTCAAATCCCTCTATATTATCAATCCACAAACACTTGCATGGGCCCAAGACCACAGTGGAAGAACTGCAGAAGTGGCATTAGATGGGGAAACTGCCACTGAGTGTTTTTAGCACCAAGTGGAAGAGCAGATTTCAAATGCACTGATGATTAAGTGACATGATTCTCCATTTTATTTATACAATAACTATTAATACTCTGAGAATAAAACAATCTAAAAGCTACTTGGCAGTCATCAGGGATTATTAGTAGACAAATCAACTTGACAAGGAAACACATCAGTCTTTCCTGTTTAAAGTGGAACAATATATCAGGATTTTTTTTAATAAGAAATGTCTTTATATTCTTTTAAAAAAACTTCTGTGCAATTTTGGAATTATAAAAAGGTTGCAAAACAAAGAAGAGTTCCTTTATACATCTCACACAGCTCCCTCTAATGTTAACATCTTACATAACCATAACAAAATTATTAAAACCAGAATAATTACATGAGCACAATAGAATTAACTGTACACTTTCTTCAGATTTCAGTGGTTTTACTACTGTTTGTGTCCTAGGATTCAATCCAGGTTCCCACATTGCATTTAATTGTCTTTTATTTTTCATTTTCAGTTACGATTACTTGGTTTTCTTTTGTCTTTCATGGCCTTGACAATTTTGAGGACTTCTGATTAATTTTGCACAGTGTTCCTCAATTTGAGTTTGTCTAATATGGTTATACATTCTAGTAGGGATAGCACAGATGATGTTTCTCAGCACATCATATGAAGGAGTTTATACTGTCAGTACATCTTATTATTGGTGATATTAACCTTGATTACTTGGTTAAAATAAAAACTTTGTTTTTGGTGGTTCAATGAAAGTGTGGCTAGCAACCTTGATCTAGGATAAATTCATAATAATTCTACTAATACTTTGCAGAAAATGAAATGACTGTGGTAGACTATATTGTGGATCCAAAATGTCCCCCAAAGGTCCATGTGTTAAAGGGTTAGTCCTCAGTCTGTGGCCCAACTGAGAGGTGGTAGAATATTTAGGAATTGACAGTGGCTCATGCAACCAAATTATACTGAAGGATGATCTCCCACATTTTGTTTTTGCTTCTGAGAAGGAATTTGCCAGTGAATGGACATCAGTAACTTATCCTCAACCTTTATCAGCATTTCTCACCTTGAGATAAAAAAGGAATAATTTCCAGTTCCGTTAAGCATATGAACATCCTCAATAAGATCGTATCAAAGACATGTGACTAGTCCATGGGTTAGACTGACCCCAAACAGCTTCACAGAAATTGCTTTGATTTTTACAGACTCAGTAGCATACCCTGGAGAGTCTGAATTTAAAAAAGAATTTGGCATTCCCAGAGTGTTTCCTGGTGAAAATGCCAAACTTAACCAGATTAACTACTTTTTAATAAGGTCACAGAATAGTTAAGAAGATTTCCCTTGCAAGTGAGTCTGTAAAATTAAATTAACAAAATTAAGAGGTGGGCAGAGAAAAGCGTGTTTATGCTGCGTGCTCTGTGGGCTTGGAAATGTGCTCCATGCCCTCTTGAGGAGGCCCCGCTTACACCTGCCTCTAGTGGAGGCTTGTGGATTTCATTACCTCTCCAAATATGAAAAAATACAGACTTTGTTTCAGACTCTTGACTTCCTCTGGGAGAGGGTTCAACATCAAAGCAACTATTTCTACAAACATTTAAAACATCTTTACTCTTCCTGCCTTCCTTCCCCCTACTGCTTTGCTTTTGGAAACACTCAACACACCCAGTTTTCCAGGCCCAACAATACTCCTTTCCCCTAGCAAGGACCACATTACTGCCATGATTTATGGCTCGTGAATAATTAGGAGCCTGGGCGATGGTCTGGGGTTGAGATCAAAAGAACCATGTGTCAAAGCAAAGGGAGGGGTGGCTGAGCAGGCCGAAGGGTGGTGGTGTTTGTCTGTAATCTTAACCAGAGAGAAGCCAGCCTCTGCCTAATTGGGAAAAGGCTCAGGGTCTGAAGAAATCCATGAAAGGAGAGTCTGTTCTAGGAAAAGAATCTTGTCTTTTGCAAAGCAACAATATTTAGCGATAGGTAAACCCCTAGAGGGCCAGGAGGCTGGAAGGTTTGAATTAGTACTCAAAGGTTTGGAGAAAAACGTGAACTATATGAATACTGAGTATGAAAAAATTTGCCCAAATGGGTTCGCTTATGAGATTTCTGGTATTTCCTTCTCTGGTCAAGAGGAAATGCCAAGGGAAGGACTGCAGTATTTCAGGACTTCTGTGTCTGTCATCCAGTTTCCCAGTGAATATCGATTCTCTTGTTTCCAGCTTTCCCCTCATTCCTGCCCAAGGAGAAAGAGGTCTTGGGGGGGGGTCCCTCCTGGGCTGGGCTGGGCTGGGCTGGGCTGGGCTGAGGCATCAGCTGCTGTGGGGTGGGAGGACAGCAGTGGGACAGGGAGGTGAGCCAGCTCAGCTCCGAGGGCCCACAGCTTTCATCTGCTGTGGATTTATGTCTTTCAATAAATCACACATGGAGCAATGGAAAAGGCCCCGGCAGGCTATAAGGAAACCAGCTTTGCAGAACTGGCTGGATTTCTCACAAGCTGTGTGGCCTTAGGCAAGTCAAGATCTCTGGTCTCAGTTTCTTTATCTGTCAAATGAAATTTCCTGACTGGTGAACTATAAACTGTTACTCAGCTCTAAAATGCTATGATCAGATTCTTCTTCTTGGGCCCCTAGAATTGTAGTGTGCACACAGGTCCTGTTCCTGTTCTGTTTTCCCTTTGAGATAGAAATGGGGAGCCAAGGTGTGACTGGGAGGCATTTGAAATGAAATATTTAGTTCTGCAAGATGATAACTTGGATTCAAACACACACACCATGTGCAGATTGTGCAGAACAAACCGAAAGGATCATTTTGGTGCTCACAGAGAAAACACTAAGCGACTGCAGTCTTCTACACCTTGTAAAATCACAGTTCTCCAGAGGAGGAGATGAGGAACAGAGCTGCACAAAGTAGAAGTTTTTTCACAGGGTTTGAAGAAACCCAGAGTGCAGTGCAGAGGACGGCTGCAATCCTAGGGGGATTTTCCACTGAGACCCACAGTGCTAGATTAAATTGATTTGCAGAAGACACTTGAGAAGCTGGGACCCTTTAGAAGGGTCTCGCCCCTCCCCTTCCCTCCTCTCTTTTGCTTTCGTCCCCCTCCCCCCTCCTCCCCTCTCTTCTCCTTGCTCCCTTTCTCCTCCTCTCCCCTTCCTCTTCCCTCTTTCTGTCTTTTGGCTGCAGAGCCTGGCCTCTTCCCACATGACCAGTATACCATGCTGCCATCTAGTGTGCGCTCAGGAATGTTCCGGTGTCCTGAACAGATGCAACAGCACACAGGGACCCAGAGGCTCCCGGAAGTGGCACCCTCAGTGCTAGGTGATAGACCAGCATGGGCTCCTGTCTCCTAATTGCCCCGCTACTAGTTAAGTACATGTTCGCTTGCTTGAGTATTCTTATTATCCATGGAGAGATTCTGAATTCTGCATGAGGGTTCTTGTCATTGATAGTTACTTACACTTTTTACCCCTTTAAAAAGTGGTAAGTTGGCTCCACAGGCAATTAGAAAGGAAAACTCTTTGGTGGAGAGCCAAAGGACAAAGGTACAGATCATTATGCACTGTGCTCACCAATAGGGCAAAGTGTGAACCCCGAGAAGTTTGCTTTGTAAAGTATCTAAGGAGATTGAATTTCAAAGCTGGTGATGAAGACTATCTCAGAACTGGCATGATACTATGAAAACATACGAACGTCTCTTCACAATGCGTGCCCAACAATGAAACCATATTCTTGATAAGGCATGTAATGGGAGGAATTATGCTAATCAAGAAAAACCTTACAGGGTGAATAAGTTAGTAACCTCTTTCTGAGCGTAAGAGTCTATTTTAAAGTTCTAAATGGCACCATAAATGTAGTCAGGCATATATTTCCATAGTGATACTGGATAATAAACACAGTCGGAGTCCAAAGTACCTTGAGGGACCCCTGCTGTGCTTATTATCCTGTGCTTCCCTACTAATCACTAGAGCCTAAACTTTAATACTCATGGCTCTGTTTACCTAACACTTTGTCAAGTCCAATATATTTTGGTTCTTTTACCTGGAAAGGCAGCAGAAAGCATGGCACTGTTGTCACTTTTCTTCTCAGTATGGGCTTGAGATATCTTTTGTTATAGTCTTAGAGTATAATCTAAAAATCCAGGTGTTGCCTCAGACTTTAAAAGAATTATTAGAGTCATATGGAGGCTGAAACTGAAATAAGTCTGAAGTTGCTGTCCACGAACTTCATTAAAACACTAAAATTATTTATGGTTCTAGAAATCTCTCATTACCTGTTTGGCTGACTTCATAAGGAACAAATGTTAGAGCTGTAAAGCTTTGAAGTAATAAATTTATATTTCTAAAATATTGCCTTATCATTTTATGCATTGAGGCTTTGCCAAAGGTTCACTTCCTCAGAACCACCCAGTGATAAGAAAAGTTTCAAGCCCATTCTTCTATCTCCATTCCTTTACATTTGTGGTGGTTTTCTCCAAAGACCTTATGAGAAGATGTCTCTTAACAGACCTCATTTTGCAAATCTCAGTGGGGATCTCCCTGACTTTAGCCCTCAGAGGAAACTGCAGTGTTGGGGAGAGAACTCCCCATGGCACCTGTAAACAGTGAACAAATGCTCAATGCGTTGTGTAGGGAGAGGGCTAAGTCCAAACCTCAGCCTTTCTGGAAGAGTCCTGAAAGTTCTGGTGATAATCAAATATGTGACTAGGAAAGAGGGAGAAGAGAAAAGGACAAAGACCATGGGATGGATATCATACCCTTTCCATGTCCCAGTTACAATGACCTTAGTTTTTCTGGGACAAATGTTTGTGCTGAAATTTGATAGGGTATGGTCCCAAACCCACACGTGGAATGTGTTTGATGCTTCAAATGGAGAAGGATGCTTTCCTCCTGTAGTATTGCAGTGACCCTGTGCAGAGCAGGTGTCCAGTGGTAGATGATCATAGATGGGGATAACAAAGTTAAGAAAAATCTCCAAGGTCATGGGCCCAGGGAATGAAGACCAGATACTTTAACTGAACAAAGACTGTTGAGTTATAAGCTTGAGTTTGAATCCTGGCTCTAGCCTTTACTAGGTGTATGATCTTGTATAAGTTGTATAATGGTTCTCTGTCTGCATTGGTTCCTCCTTGAATAAGAGGTGCTATTGCCATAATGATAATAATCACTATGATTATAATTGCTATAGGTGATATCAAGACCCACTCATTGTTGTAAACATTAAAGCAGTTAATAGGTTTGCTACAATGTCTTAGGTATAGCAATTTGTCAAGACATCGTCTATTATTATGTCATTATTAAAATTAATGAAAAAATTTGGTCTAAGTACTGAGGGAAATTTAAAAAAAAGGCAAGAAGCTCAGTTTTGGAATCCATTCTAATGGATGGTTAGCAGATAGTTTTACACCAATTTGTTTTATCTTGAGCCAAACAAGACACATGAGGACATATATGGCTACGTATTTTGGGGGGGCCTAGTGTACAAACTGTAACTATTTTCAAGGTGGTGGCCAACAGTGGCCAGTTAAACAGGCATGGGATCCATATGATGGCACTAGTTGTATATCCATAAGGTTGACCTTGTGAACTTCTGGGCCCACAAAACTTTCTCTCCAACCTTTAGATAGGATATGATCTTTTCCTTCTCACTCAATTCTTATTGATTTATTCATTGGGGATAGTGTTCTTAATGTTTGCACTATGGTTCAAAGCACGTGTTTTTTGGAAATCAGGCAGGAATATGCAAGCCCTTTATCTCTATTTCCCCACTGTTTCTACACTGTTCAATTCATTGCAATCTGGCTTTTAGCTTCTCTCCTCTAAATGTTCACCCTACTCTTCCACTATTATCATCTGCTCTGAATTTTTGTGGTGGAGCGCAAACAACTTCTCAATTTTCTCTCTACAGTAACTGTCTCATTTAAACCCTATCATTTGTAGTTTAGCAGTGATAACAATATTATAAAATTCTCTTTGACATCAATACACACCACTCCGGAGATTTTATGTCTCTCTTCCTCTTTTCTGCATTTTCCACCTTGTTGGGAGCAAAGCTGTCTGTAGCTCAGGCATCTAAGACAAGGTCTCTGCTTCTCATGAGTTTGACAAGGTCCCTTGAGAGGTGTACACAGCTCAGGAAGCTGATGCAAAAAGTGACTTGGCCTTCCCCTGGACTACTATAGACAGCTCTTCTATTGTTGCCATTGTTACCACCAAGCCATACTGTTTTGCTGAAGATTAGACATTTTTCCTTTTCCAGATTTTACCCTCTCCTTAAATTCTCTATAAACAGCCTCCTATGCTGATTGATAAGTAAATGCACAGCAGTCACTGGGAAGCTGCCTTCTCCCATCTGGAGAGGGGGCTCCACCTGACCTCAACTTTCAGCATTCTGATGCTTGTCTTCATTTCCTCATCCTCTACTGTCCTCCCTCTGGAGTCTTAAGAGCTGCGTTGGATGTGGCCCTACTCTCTGCATATCTTTGGGGTGATCCTCAGTATTTCGTAATGCTTGTGGTTTTATGTGTGACTTTTGCTTCTTGTTCTCATTCTTTCTGTGCACATGCTCTTTAGGAGTCATTCCCTCTGATGGCCTCAGCAACCACCAAATACCCTGTCTTCTGCTGGCTGGTTATAGGTCCATCCTGAATTTCCAGTTCACGCTAGACAACTCCAACACAGACATTTCCAAGTGACCGCAGACTCAGAACATCTGAAACCACTTCATATTTTCCTCGTTCCCCTTTCTTCAATTGTCCATTTTTATTATCGTGTGACTTAGTTATCTCATACTGAAACTGTCATCTACAACATCACTGTCTATCTCACCACCTCACTGCCAATGTTTCCACAACATCAGCTCTTTTTAGATCTCAGTATGTCTTAAATTTAGTCTGTCCTTTATACTTTTATTATTCATTTGGTGCACATCTGTCTGGATCTGCCTTAGTATATTTCCTCATTGAACTCCATTTCCAGGTTTTTCTACCATCCAATTATATTCCATACTTATCCTAAAAAACTGTTGTCTAAAATGAAATGTCTTCTGAGTATGCCCTTGATTAGGAACCCTACTGTCTGGTGGATTAAATTAAATTTTTTTTTGAAAAGTGCAGAGATTTCATTTTTCTAATTTATTCTGGTTTATTTTAAGTTGGTCTTAGCTTCTAGTCTTTCTAGTCACATACATGACTTCTAGCAGCTTCACCCTGCAGACTACCCTTTATTGTGTTCCCATCAGCTGTATATCCAACCCCGTGCACATACTATTCATTATGTTCAGAAATGTCTTTCCTTGATTTCTTTACTTAGTAAATTCCTGTCTTTCAATATACAGTTTATTGGTGATGTCGTATGGGAAATCATTTCTCTTTTCTGTGCCCCCATTGCACGTTGCACAGACTTCTATTGATTGCACTTATTTATTCATCTTCTCTACAATTAGTTTTAAACTCTTGAAGTCAGCATTATGCTATAATATTCACCATAACCTCAGCACCTGCGGTAGATTTACAGCTGGCGGTCAACTTGTGGCGCCTAGCTGAACTGAATCAGCATGGTGCTGGTTATGGAGGGCCCGCCTGGGGATTGTTGCCAACAACATAAGAGGGAAAACTGAACAGAAAGAAGTAGTGTAGTATTGTTGGTTCTCCTCTTGCAGTTGGCTCTCCTGGAGGAGTTTGTCAAGCTTCTTTCCTGATATGAGCTTGGCTGTTCTCATCACTGGAGGAGGCTGGGACCTCGTTGTCCCTGAGGATGGCTGAGGTTCACTTTGGGAAGCTCCTTAGTTTGAGCATTGCTTTCTGTTCAGACTCCAGGAGAAGCTTGTCAAGCTGGATTCCTGATATGAAGTCGGCTATTCTCTTGGAGGAGCTTGGGACTTCACTGTCACTGAAGATGGCTGTGGTACTCTTCAGGGGAGGGCTGGTCCTTACTTTGAGTGTCCGTTCCTGGCTCCAGTGCAGATCCCTCAGCCTATTAGCACAGATCCCTCATCTGGCTGTCACAGATTTTCTAGCTTCCACCACTGACCTTAGGGCCTTCCCAGCACATATCAGTGAAACAGACTTGCCTGAGATATTGTTGTGTCTCTAGGTCTTCAGCTGGACTCATGGAGCAAGCTGCTGTGGGATCTGATCCTTCGGTTAGATTCTCTGGGGTCTTTAGTGTATGAACAGATTTCCTGCACTCTTTGGTATTTGATTCTGGGAAACTATTATAAAATAATACTATAAATTAAGTGTCCTGTACTAAATTGTTTTCCTTGTAAACCCTGACTACGATAGCACCTAATGTAGTTGCTGGCTCTGAGTAGAACCTGAAAAAAAAATGCATCATGAATAATTATCCTATGTGTAAAACCATGTGTTTACTATAACCATACTTTATGCAATTTGCATCTATTTACACATTTGTGTGTGTGTGTGTGTGTGTGTATGTATGTGTGTACTTACAATTGATAAAATTCAGGACAAGAAGGAAAAAAAATCAACAACCATCTAATAAACTTCCCGTACTGCCTCTAGACACTCAAAGATTCATGTCTCCCACAGAGGAAAGATCTGCATTGGGAATAGATGTCATCAAATGTGTTACAACACCAACCTATTGGATACAGCTAAACCATCTCATACATAATAGAGTCTATGATGTTACAGAAGCATCAACAGCCTCTGTTTACCTCTACTTACACTTTGTTCCTGCTCAACAAGAATTTTTAAATGACTGTTATGTCTACAGTGGTGTGGATATTACTTCTACATTTAAGAACTTTGGTGAGATAAATATAAAAATACCAGCTATGTTTTATCTTCGATTGTTGAACTTGGTAGTCAGTCTGGTCACTGCATCTGTTACCTCTTTTGGTCACAGGGGCCAAAGCTATAGAATCAATCCTCATATAGATCCTTTATGATCCTAAAGAGAATTATCAACTTCTGGAGTCAAAGGTAGCATGAGGTACTTTCACTACATAAGGACACGTATGTGCCTTCATGAACATCTCCATGATTGTACAACTTTGGCCATGGCATGAGTTGGTTGTATTTGTGCATGTCTGCATGTTGCCACACATATTTTTGAAAGTGCAAATGTATCTTTAGCCTCAAAGTTAATTTTATAGGACAAAATTCAACAATGATGGAGAAAAAATGAAATGCTTATTATATACATAACATTGGCCTTGACAATAGGACTAGACTAATAATGACAAACAATGTGGTGGCAGATGACTTTGTCAATTACATTTATGCTTTTCTGCAATTCTTTAAGGAAATGTTGGTTGTTTTGCTTAAAATCAAGTTTAAAGCTACTACAAGTCACATTTAATTATCAAATTACATCTCATAGTAGAGGTTATCAAAGGTCTTAGTAAAGATCACAGACCAACTTCCTGCTTTAATTTCATCATTTATCAGCTGGGAATAAGACTCTTTCATAATCTTCTATACCACCATTATTCTGTGAAGTTCTGCAGAAGAAGCATGCCACACCTTTGAAGCAACGAACTCAAACATGTGTTAAGACTTTTGGATAGGCCAAGTTTGAGGGCAAATATGTGAATTTGTGAAGAGAAATGTTTTACAGCACAAAGCAAAACTCTTATACATAGCATTGTAAACACTGGTGGTTCTAGGCTGATATAGATATATATATATATTTTTTTTCTCTGACTTTGAACAAATTTCAAATGCCCTAAGAATTCAGAATGTGGAATAGACTAAGAACATATTAACTGCCTGTTATTGTCACTGAAATCTTTTATCAGGGCCAATTTTCTAAGAGGGTTGTTGGATGATTTTAAATTGGCAAATGAGTCAAGGTTAAGAAAAGATTGTATGAGCAAATAAACCATGACCCTAAAATGAACAAGAAGATGAGAAAAACTAGGAAAAACGTGCCATAAAAAATTGGGGACATAGATGAGGTCAATGATTTGGGTTAGGTGAGGAGGCTAAAGTCCAAGGAAAAATCAGAGAAGTTAGCATATATTGCTACAAAAAGATTATGAACATAAACTCAAAAGTATAGAACAGGGCCAGCAAACTTTTTCTGTAAAGGACCAGATGGTAAATATTTTTGGCTTTGCAGACCATACAGTCTCTGTCGCAACCACTCAACTCTGCTGTTGTTATGGGAATGAAGCCATAGTCAATCCATAAAGAATGAGCATGGCTGTGTTCCAATAAAACTTTATTGACTAAAACAGGGTTGGTTTGGCCAATGGGCTAAAGTGTAGGTGAAAAAAGAGATAACTCAAATTAAAGCATTGCTGTTCTGGCAATAGTGGCCATAGCCTCATTAGATAGGGTTTGTTTGATACTGTATTTTTGACTGTCATAGAAATTAACTTGAACACAACTGGGAATGACTTCCTAAACATGCTAATAACAGGAAAATAGTGATGTGGCATTGGACACAAAAAGGTAACTTTAAAACTAAAACCATCGTTAAAAGGATTTTGTAGTTCTTTATTTCATAGCTGAAGATAAGAGAAGGAGGGCTTAACTGTGTAATCAAATTACATATGATTAGGAGAAGAGTAGTACTAGAACCCAGGTCAGTAGATTCTTAAATTAGTGATTTTATGATGCTACTTTATTTATGAAGCAATTTTTCAAAGTCATGAAAGTAGCTTTAAGCAAAAGCAATCATATTACTGATCACCTAATATTTGACATATTATCTGCATTCTTTCTGCATTGTGGATGAGAAACGGGATTGATTTAGTCTTACTCAGTATCGGGGACATGGACCAAGCAATCGCTGCTTCTACTCAGATATTACACTATCTTTATGAAAATTGGGTTGCATGCTGGCCCAGGAGTTTTCCCCTTGTGCAGATTGGCAAACACCAATGCCTCCTGCATCTCCTGCTCTCTTGTCAATAGTGACTACATTTATGAAGCGACCAGTTAGGCTGGGGTGCAGAACATCACAAAGAAACACAACCCTCCCACTTGGTTTGGATCTCTTTATCACCAACTGTGGTCACTAGCCAGAAACATGAAAAGGTAGAACAACATGTGTATTTGTAAGATGAAAATCATTCTGTTCACAAGTGGCCGACCCTGCAGGGATTGCTTTCATAAGACATCATTTTGCCAAACCTAAACACTGCTGGTTTAGCTGATGAAATTTAAAGCATTCAAGTCAAATAAATTGGATTGCCACCCTTGGATTAAGATAAATCATTTCCCAAATTTTTGGTCTGTTTGCTTTGGCCGAGCTTGAAACCTGCAAACTCTGCTTTTGATAACCACAGTAAGCAGAGGGAGTGAGCTAGGAGGAAGAGATGTGAGAAAGATTGAAGTAGGAAATAAAAAATCAACAAATGACTTTTAACATTTTTTCCTCCTGGATGTTTTAAAACCTGGAATTCTTTTGTAATTGCATTCATGAAACTGCATTCTCTCAAAAATAGAACCGGAGTTAATGATGGACTTGTGAGGAAGGGACAACATTCCCAGTAATTATCTTTTACAAATGCATTGATGTTTTTCCATTAGTGTGTTAGGGTCATGAAGTATGTATGCTTCTGTTCCTTTACAGGTTCCCTATTTCGAAGAGAACTTGCAGACTTAGGACCCCTTGACCTAATTTTAGAATCTGTGGGTTTGCAGGGCACTCTGGTATTTGCAAACTACCCCCACAAATATAGCCTAATTTTTGTGTCTCATTTGAATGCTATAGTTTTTTGCAGGGTCCCTGGCAATTAAAGGAATGACACTAATGATCTTGTTCAGCACTAATCTAAACCTTTTCAATAGGAAAACAACCTCCCTTGTTATTGGTGTACCCCGGTTTGTGGGTACCTATCATCATCCTCTGTCCTAAACACTCCTTAAATGCTTCCTCCAAGAGACTTACAACCTACTTCCCATCTGGAGTGATACTTTCAGGGATGATCCTTTCCTTTTTTTCTTTCCTGTGTTTAACTTTCTCCATTGCCCTTAATTATTCAAATTAAGTTATTAATGACTGAAACTGTTTAATACTTTTTGGTTGGAGTTACACCTTACAAAACTCTTTTTCTGCAAAGAAATAAATCTCTGCTCACATACAGTTGGATTTGGGTACGGCTTAAATATTTGGAGTGTGGAGGAAATTGCCATTATCCTTGCAATTATGTCACATTAATACCCTACTCTGTGTTTAATTACCTCCTGAAACACGTAGCCAATCCCGAGGTCACTGAGGTCAGTAAACCATTTGGAAAGCATATTGCCATGTTGACTTTTATGAGATTCTTGTTTGAATGAGGCAAAATAACAAGTTCTTTAACTCTGGGAATATAGGCAAGCTTATCCTTGAAAAGCTTAATGAACATGATAGCAAAACAAACCAAAACCAATAACAACAAAACGCAAAACCAATAATGTACTCAGTTACTGATAGAATTCTGATGTGAATATTTTCAACTCACCTTGAACTAGAAAATATAGGTACACAATCACATGTAGCTACAACTTTTCTCTAGGAAGTAAATTCTTGATTTTTTCTCTTTTTTTGCTTAGGGAAAATAATTACCATGGGCTAAAGAATTTAATAAGATGGAGCCTTTATTTAGAAACAACAAGCCCCTCCTGTGAACACAGAGCTCACTTGGAAAGAAGCTAAGAATGGACCTGCATGATTATTTTCTGGCAAAGAACCAATCACATTTGGAGACCTCAGCAGCTGAACACAGAGTGACAGCTGAAAACTAAAACATGTTACAAAGATCAGAGACATTGCTGAATGTTCCATTTTGAAGTTTGATCCAAAGACCCAATTTATGTCATGTTGATTTTATTGCAGAGAGGAGGTTTATTCCAAAGGCTCTTTTAAGCCCTGTATTCCTCCTTTGGTCTTTTGGCCCTTCAGCCTCACAGGATTTTCAATATCCCTGGAAGGCATTTGCCCCTTAGAAAAGAGTCCAGCAGCACTTAGGAAAGCATTAGGTACTTCTTCAGCCTGCTGCCTCCCCCAGGACTGCAGTTATAAGCAGGCAGTTCCCTCACATTCTAATAAGAGAATACAGTTCCCATTGTGCCTGAGGGCTGCTTGTCCCTGGAACATTTTGAAATATCCGTATCTTGTCCAACACAAAAGAAGGCAAGGTCCAAATAAACTAGACATTATGCTATTATATCTATTGAAAGAAAAAAAAAAGACATTAATTACACATCCTAATAAAAGAGACAAAAAAGAGAAATTTGGGTGAGGATTCCAGGCTCTGGAGCCTAACTATTGAAGTCTAAGAAGTACCTATTTTGTGATAATGGACAATCTGTCTCTTGAAGCCTCTGTTCTTCCTCCACTTAAGCATAATCATTCCTGTCTCATAGTATTATTACAAGGATTAAATGTTTTAAATGTACTCTTAGATGAAAGCACTTTACACATATGGTATAATAATATTAAATGTAAAGGGACATGGTTCAAAATATAATTAATGAGAAAAAAGATCTTCAAAGAACATGGAACTCGGTGATGTGGTTAAGGGCAGCCTAAGCTAAGTATAGACTTTGCCTCTCTTTAGTTTAGAAAAAAAATGTGTTGATTTGCTGTCATTTCAAAAAACCAAAAATCTATTAACCTCCTGCTCCCATTTTGCATTCTAGGATTAATTATTTTACATATGTATACTTTCAGAAACTTTGGAAGCCACTTATGAGTATTTTGTGTAAAATGGGCATACTGCTATTCTCCTTGTTTTCCACTTCCTGCAGTTGATGTACACTCCCTATTGTGTGTGAATCACTGGCCAACTTTCCACTTTTGCGGCTGGCCTTCATCCTGCCCAATCCAATCCAATTCTTCAAATCGCATTTTAAGGAAACACTTCATTCTCCAATGTTTTATTAAATTCAGATGCATTAGGTTTAGTGGGTTTACTATCCTAACTCTAGGACTCAGTGTAAAAGATCACACTTACATTTCCAAGATAGCCCCCAAAATTTGGTGGAAATTTCTAATTAATGTGACTGTGCTGCAGTTTACAATCTCAAACAATCAACACTTTTCTCCTCATGTCTTAACATTTCAGGCTTCTTAATTTGCAGCTTACACTCTCTGGAATTTACATCCACTTTGAAGGTATGTTTTATGAATATTTCTTTTCTTTGCTATGACAGTGAACCAGAAGATTGTAACTTTTTTTTAATCTTCTATGGGGAATACAAATTCTGTGTTCATTCAAAAATCCTACTGATTAGATGACATGAAGGATCTATCCTAATAGTTGACCACCTAAATAGTAATTTTTATGATAACTTGGCTGAGGAGATTCTAAATGTTTTATTATTGTTGTTGATATGTATTGATCATGAATGCTCACATTCATATCTTAATCTTCCTGAGTAATTTTTCAATGTGTGTAACTTTCCTTTTCTGGTTAGTTTTCACTATTTTCACCAAAGAGTGGTTATAAGGGATTGTATGATCACGTAAAAATCACTAACTCTTTGGGAGTCCTATCCCAGAGCTACAATCTACAAATCTTCATTTTTCTCACAAGTTTTCTAGTTGTTTCGTATTTGCTTGTTTCAATAGATTCAAGCCCAATCATATGGGAAAAGTTGCTGAGATACAGACATCTATGCTAAGATCCCAGTTCACAGAAAATATAGTAAAGCCAATTTGCAAAAAAGCAATGGCCATATACATAGTTGTTTTTTTTTTCTTACACACATGCTTTTGTTACTATTAAGCAGTTATTTGCAAAACAAGTGAGTACAATTTCTTTATAAGATTGTTTTACAGGATTCTATCAGCTGTTGCAAGAACAGACCTGAGCATCAAAAAGGATTTAAGTTGTATCTTATTACCCTTTCTTAGGAAGAGTACTGAATTTGTTTAAAACTCAGTGAACTCCTTTATGTTGCAGACAGACAAATGCAAAATCAGTCAACTCCTTTATGTTGCAGACGGACAAATGCCAAATGCCAGATGGTGGATTTAAAACAGAGACTCGTTTGAGTCAATGAAAAGACTACTCTTAGTATTTTTGTCCCATTAAACGTTACTTACTTTGACTTTTTTCTATCGTATAAGTGAGTTTTGCTGTATGATGAAACATAAAACTGCATAATGCACTCTAACCCTAATCATATTTAAATGGTTGTTTTATATAGAGATTCTCACAGCCTCTATACTAACAAAATGTTCTTGGTTGACTGATTTCCATACTATCGATAGGCTTAGACTGTAATGAAGATATACGGTGGGTCACTTGTCATTTAAATTAATTCCATTTTTATCTATATAGTGTCATATATAAGAAACTAATTATATCTCTAAGAGGCTTCTTCTAGCTTGTGCTTCTTCTTTCCAAGTCCAGAGCAAAGCTCCAGTGATTGTGTTAAGCTAAATAATACTTCATTATTCTGCCATTACAAAAATCACAAGACAGAGATAGTAACGTATGATTTAATTGGCTTTCTCAGTAACGGAGCTGTTCTTTATGAGTGATTTTGTCAAGAAATGAAATGCATTTTATTTTGAATTTAAAATATCAATATTAATCATTCGGCATAGAAATTGGCTAAAAATATTCACTGTGCATTTGCAGTCCAGTCTGGCAGGAGACTGCCACTTAAAAATCCCTTTCTCATACTGGAAAAACCAAATCAGGTGACATCGAAACAGAGAAGGTGGCTCCATGGTGGACCATGGCTGAGGCTGGGCATCCCTGTCTCCACGTGCTCTGTGGTGTGGTATTTCTTCCTTGTGGCCTGTTGCTCTTGTGTCTGAGCAGTCCACCCTGATGCCCAGGGTTGTCTGGGTTTCTGGCCTCTGAACTGGAGCTTTCTTTGTCTTGTGGCCTCCTATCTACCTCCTGGATCTGTGAGATTGATCATAGTGAGTTGATACCTTGCCTTGCATCTTCCGGTTTGAATGTCTTCTTGGAATTCTGGCTCTAGAGGCTCTTAGATGAATCAACATAATTCTGAAATACAAACACACATATCAGGACATGTACATTTTTCCAGAAAACACAATCTTTATGTTGAAAATCAAATTGCTTCCATTATTATTGAAGGACATATCGGTAATTAATTTGTAGTTTGGGATGATTTCCTGGGAAGCTAGGCATAGTTATTTGTGATAAAGCTAGGCATAGTTATTTGTGTGAGGTGAGTTTGTACTTTCTAGAATAATTCCCCAAGAGGGATTCTCGAATCCTATAGTAGATGTGTTTTAACATTTTGAGGGGAACTGTTTTGTTTTATTTTTTCCCAGAGTGTTGTGCCATTTTGCATTCCCACAAATAATGTAAGTGAGATCTAGTTGCTTTGTATCCTCCTCATCTCTGGGTGTTGTTAGAACTTTGATATCTGAGCTACCATTAATGGGTGTGAAGTGGTGTCTCACTGTAATTTACTTTGCGTTTTCTCCATGACTAAGGATGGTGAGATCTTTTCAAGTGTTCACTTGCCATACCCATATTTTTTGATAAAGTTTATCTTTAGATCATTTATCCATTTAAAAAATAAGTGCTGGTTTACTGCTGCTGAGTTTTAAATGTGTTCTGAATGTGAGTCTTTTATCAGATATCTGATTTGCCAATATTATTTCTCAGCTTACAGCTTGTCTTCTCATTTTCTTTACAGTATCCTTTGCAGAGAAAAGTTATAGTGGTATGCAAGTTCAATTTCATCCTTTTTGGGTTATGTTTTTGATGTTGTATCAAAATCATAGGGTTTGCCTAGTCCAATGTCATAAAAATTTTCCTTTATGTTAGAAACTCATATTTTACACTTAGGTCTGTGATCTATTTTGAGCTAAATTCTGCAGTAGATTGAGGTTTGTAGTTTGAGATTCATATTTTTATATGCATATCCATTTTTCCAATTTTGCCAAGACCTTTTAAATTGGATTCTTTTATTTTCTTGAGGTATAGAAAACAAGATGGCCAAACTTACTAGAATAACATTTGAGGACAGAGACCTTGTGAGACCTATTGTGGTCTGTTGTGCTTACTTCTTAGCAATGAGTGGATTTTGAGGAAAAACAATGTATATTCTCTTATGAGTTAAGAATACTAATATGAATCCCTTAGTAAAGATATTGGTCATGCTAATTTTGTTATTATGTTACTTTCAATACTCTAGGTGAGGCAGAGAAGTAGCTGGATAATTGAGATGTCACCATATGTAAAGAAAAGCAAACTGCTTAAACTGAAGCACTATTTTGACACAACCTGAAAAAAATAGATGATTACTGGAATTAGGTGGATGGTTTCTACAGGTTGAAATGAAATCAGTGAGGCCTTTGCATTTCTTGCTTTTATGAGGCAGTCCAGGTGACTCACATGTTATTGGTTCATTCATTAGCTAACATAACAAATAACTACTGAACACCTACTGTGTGCTCAGTATTGCAATAGATACTTAGGAATCATTGGTGAATAAAAGAGGCCAAAAAAATCACCCTCTATGTGAAGCTTATGTTTATGAGGGTAAGAAGCATGAACTCATGTATAGAAGTAGGTAAGGACACATTATTAATTTACATTTATAAGATAGTTTAAGATATTTAAAGTACTATAAAACAAGATTTATGGATAAAACAAGATAATAAAAAATAAAATACTAAACATTGAAATAATACATTTCAAGCTAACACAATAAGCTGTCAGATAAGATTTTACAGGAAAAGTATTATTAAATAAAGTCTTGAGAAACATTGGTTGTGGGAAAAGTATTCCAAGAAGTAGATCTTGGAAGTAGAAAAGGCTAGTAAGATCTCACAGAGGGCAGGTCTGAAAGATAAAGATGAAATAGTGGGTTGGGCCCAAAAAATAATTCCTGATACTTCAATATTATGTGTTTAAAAAGGAACTACAGAGGTTTTCTGAGCCAACCTGCTTTCAGTGTGAGTTTTATCAATATTTAAGTGTGGGTTGGAAGTTGTTGATCATAGCTTTATTGCTAAGTAGTTTTAGGGGTTGAAATGTGTCCTCCTCCCCCAAAGACATGTGACCTTATTTGGAAATATGGTGTTTGAAGTTCAGCGAAGTTAAGAGGATGACACTTGGGTAGGGCCCAATCCAATCTGACTGATGTCCCTAGAGGGAAATCTGTGCTCAGAAAACCACAGAGAAACTTGAGACAACCAAAACACAGATTGAGGCAGGCAGCTGTAAACCAAGGACTGCCGAGGACTGCAGGCCACCCTCAGAGCCTTCAGGGATCATGCTTTGAGTTTCCCGGGAAGCAGAGCCCTACTATCACTTTCACTGTGATCTTTTCAGCCTCCAGATCCAGGATAGAAGGTATTTCTGTTGTTTCAAGCCACCTGTGTGATACTTAACTATCACAGCCTTAGGAAATGAATATAGCAGTTTGAGAGTTTTTCCTGGAAAGCTTGTTAATATTACCCAGCATTTATTAACACTGTGGATACAATCTAAAGATAAACTTTGTTCTTGTTTGTTATTAAGTGTTCTAAAATTGAAAATTAAGAGGGTCTGGTTTAGAAAAGTCACTGGGAATCCATGAACTGGATTTAAATACTCCCTGCCGTAAGCACAGCTGAAGATGTGCCAGAGAACCACATACAGAAAAAAAAAAAAAATCAGCAGGTGCACTTTATGGCCCAGTGGCAAAAGCAAAATGTAGGAGCATCCCTTTGGTTCTTTCTGGGTGCCACAGATCCTCTGGGCTAAACAAAGCTTGTCCAGATATAGTTACTTGTGTAAACAGTGAGTGGTGTTTGGGTGGTGACAGGCTCAGGAGGCTTCTCAGAAGCAGCAGTGGATAGAGGATCACGTCCAGGGGTTTGGTGCCCGGCCAGGTCCCTTGTCTTACTGCCCAGGCACCTCCCTTGCTTCTGGCTGGAAACAGCCACAGCTAGTGCTGCAGAAGGACTTCTTAGAATACAAGTGAGGCCTCAGTTTTCCATTAGGTACAGTACACCTGATGGAGAATAGAGTTTACTTTGAAATGGCTTAACATGAATCTGTGAGGTCTAGACATGTCTTTTGCAGCTTGACATGGAAGATTCTAGGTATTCCCTAAGATAAATAGAGGTTAGAGATATGCAGACAGATCTGGCCAAACAGAAATAAGCAGCTAGTTGTTGGATATGCCTTGTCACAGCTGACCTGCAGGTGGCATGGAATAATGGCCACATCAACTCTCAGAAAAGGCACTTTTCTCCTTCACAAATTTGTTCTCAGGGCAAGAGCTGTCCATGCAGTACCTTACTAGGTGATAGTACAGAAGGTGCGATGGATTGAAGCATTTCCAAGAGATAATTCTAGCTTTCTGTAATTGCATGGTGTTCACTCTTGGAGCTCTTCCAATGTCCCTGGACTCTGAAGGGGCTCTCATGATCTTCCAAATCATTCATAACTCTCAGATCCCACCCTATTCACTCAGGATCACAACTTTTGTTCTGTCTCTGGCCTCTGGGAAAGACCCCTTCCCTATTATGGGTGGAATATGTCCCCCAAAATTCATTTGCTGAAGACCTAATACATTTCTTATTTAGAAATAGGGTCATTGTAGATGTATTGTTAAAACAAGGTTATTAGGGTGGATCCTAGCCCAATATGACTGATGTCCTTGCACAAAAAGAAAATTTGGACACAATTCAAAGAGGAAGAAGGTCATATGATGAAAAGAGAGGTGGAGGTGATCATTCTACAAGCCTAGGAGTGCCAGTGATTACCCGCAAAACACCAGTAGTTGTGGGGAGACATGAAGCAGATTCTCTCAGACTTTTCAAAAGGAACCAAGCCTGCCAACACTACGATCCAGGCTTCTAGCCTCCAGGATTCAGAGACAACAGTTGTTTCTGTTGTCGAAACCATTTAGTTTGTGGCACTTTACTACAGCAGCCATGGAAACTGAATGCGTTTTGCATTGTTAAGAAGGAAATCAGACATAGGAAGCCATGGTGTAGAGTGGGCAAGCAGGGAATGAAGCAGATCTTGGGAGCAGCTTCTCAGCAGAGGAGTTGCAAGGGGGAGGTTGACTGAGATGGCTGGCATGCGTCCCACCTCCTCCTTGTATGTCACCCAGTGGACTGCCATGGACTGTTTTTAACCAAGCATTCCCTCCTGCTGCACTCTGGAAGGTCCTTGGGATGGGGAGAGAGGCAAAGGGGCAAGAACTCCCGGTCTCATAAATGCAGACAAGATATGACAACCAGCTCCTTTTAAATTTAATCACAGACTTGAAGACAGGAAGCTGCAGACTTTAATTCCCTAAGGGAAGATATATTAGGATTCCAAGTATATCAGTTATTCTAAAAATAAAAGTAAACATGTGAAGGAAATAAATTAATAAACAATCTAGCCAAGTTTTCATTAGACTACTTACTACTGCTTTTCCTGTCCTCAGTAAAACCTGTACTTTTCTTATTAGCTTCCCCTGGAAGTGGGGAATGTGACACTCTGGAATTCTCTACCAGGGTCTTTTTGTTTTTCCTTTCCTTTCCTTTCCTTTCCTTTCCTTTCCTTTCCTTTCCTTTCCTTTCCTTTCCTTTCCTTTCCCTTCCTTTTTTTTGTCTTTCCACCCCAATTCTTAAGAGCCTTTCCTATAAATGATTTCAATGCTTATCAAATCTAAGCTTAAGGGAAGATAATTTCTTTCATTTGGTTTCTAGTCTCCCAACAGTCCTTTCATTACACCTTTTTAAAATAGATGCATCTCAAACCTTAAGATATTCATAAAATCAGAGGGTACAAATAATATCATAGATTACTGGGTGCATATTATTTGTTTTGATAAGGTTTATTGAATTCCCATCATTTAAAAAGAGCAACATGTTTAAAATAAATAAAATATTTTAAAAATGGGTTTCCAGCTTCTCTGGAAAAATAAAATGATCTGCTTTCACCTGACCCACATTCTGTCCTGGGCGCTTGTAGCCAGAACTCAGCAGATGCTGCTCCTTCAGACAGGAGATGTGTGCTCTTACACTTTGCTGTGGACCATCTTGTTTCCCTCCAACTCCTACAAATCCTTCATGCCTGGAATCACAACCTAATGTGAGAGCAGTGTGACTCCTTGCTTATGAATTTATTCTTCCTTCCAACTCTGCTTCCTCTTCTCTGTCTTCACTTTATTTGCCATACAGTTTAATAGCTGTTAAATTCAGCCTAAAACTGTTCCTAGAGAAGAGGAAACCTGCTAATATTTACGTTACTTGGCTATTAGTAGTGCTAGCCAGAAATAGTTGCTTACATTAAATTTGGCAGAGTTCACAGAAATCTGCAATGAGTATTACTTAATCTGAACCACTGCAGATTCACATTTATTAATACTTCAAGCTTGTGAGTGATGCTTTTTTCACATTAATTGATAAGTCAATATTTAGTTTTAAATTACAACATATGGGCCAGGCCTCCAGAAAGAGAATTAGACAGTATTTGATGCAACAAAAGAACTGAATGTTAGCAGTATTTTGAGGTTTGCCATGTACAGAAGTACCTTGGTGTCAGTATTGCACTTGATGTTGGCTGCCTGTCATCACAGATGTGGCTTGAGCAGTGACGCGCTCTGGTTCCTTGGCAGTGGCAAAAGGTAATTTGAGAAACTCTAGAGTAATCTGCTTCTAATACTGTTCTTTGTACAAGCAGGAAACTCACAACATCAAAAAAAAAGTAGGTAAGAAAATTCAGCTTTGTCCAAGCTGCAATACCTGAAGATGTGTCAGATGTGACACTTGGGTTTGACTATGGTGATGGCCACTGACAAGGAGAACTTTAATTGCCAGTAAGCCATTAGAGAAAGGAACCTTTTAGAGCCCGAAGACTTAGTGACTGCTTTTGATATAAATAAAAGTCCTTTTTTATATGCTCCTGGAGTCTTGTTTCCTCCAGCAGTACCCATGAAATGAGGACAACCTAGCTATGTGTAGGCCAAGAGGAAAAGACAGACTGCCAGCTAGCTAAGGTAAGATCCCCAATCTTGCACGTCCCTTGGTAAGAGGTGGGCAAGGGTTCTTCAAGTTGGACACACAGATTGCATTTCTGGCAAGTAAAGTCTAGAGCTCATTTCTCTGTCATGTCTAATCTTCTGGGTAGACCTGCAGAGGTTAGTCATGGAGACTCCTCGCTTCCCTTTCCTCCCCAAACAAAATACTTCAGTCCTGTGTTAGGTCACACCAATTACTGGTAACTTTTTATTAGATGCCAGTTTGACGATTTTATTAATCTTTATTTGCCTTGATAGCATTTGTAGTTTTAGGATGATGAATAGCAGAAAGATATGTCTCTAGTTAAATCTTTTTTTAGCATGAACTAAACTCAGTCTCAGAATATGGAAGCTCACCAAGTGGACACAGTAGAAGAATAAGAAACAGCTTTGCTAATGTGAGGGCTTGGAATAACAGAGTTTTAAGAGAGCAGTGAGTTACCAAGGGGTTAGCAGACCAGACAAGCCACCCTTGAGGTGTGACACTAAAGCAAGCAAAAGGTCAGAGGCCATGTGTAAGGTTAAGGATCAGGCTGCAAGTGCCAGGTCATAAGGTTAAACACAAAACTCAGTGCTTTGTAAACAGCGGAGATCCAGGATATGTGGAGGAGATAGGTGGTGGAGGGCAAGGTGAACAGAATCCACAAGGGGCCCAGCACTCAGGAAGTGATCTTGGTCACAGAGGTGAGTACTCACCTAGCTGGAGGCCTCATGTCTGTCCCCTCCCAGGCAGAGCCAGTCCCAGTGTGGGACTGGATCCAGGCTACAAGTGGCAGTAAGGTAGGAGTGCGGAGACCAAGTGGGGACTTTGTGAATTAGCCCTGGCTGAATTCCTGTTTGTGAAGCCAAGAGGAAAAAGACATTTTGAGGATGACGTCTTACTTTTGAAACACTGTAATAGATTTTCTTGGAGGAGAATAAAAATATGGCACATTTTTCTTAGCACATCTTTATTAAATCTTGGGTCCTGCTGACATTTATATGTTTTGGTATCAGCATTTTGTCTGCAAATCAGACCTTAATCATCTATTTAAAAAAATGTGACCAAGGAAAACAGTATGGTTCAAGCATATAGCTCTTGCTACCAATATACTATTTCCAGATATTTGGGAGAATGTGTCTGAAATGTGTACCGATGGAATTATAAATATGTTTTAAATTCAAAATGTGAGATAATGATTTTGGGGAAGCTGACAGTGTAGAAATAAGCTTCTAAGAAAGGTGCAGCCTGGAAATAGACTCATGCTCTCTTTGTCCCCTCTGTCCTGGCACACATAACCCAAAATTTGGACCCCTACATTTGTAACTCATTTGCATATGTAAGTGCCAGTTGGCAGTATTTTGAACACTTCAGCAGTTCTCTGTGCATCCGTTTAGGTTGGGGCTGTGACTGAAGCCCTGTTTCAATGTGTTTTGTTTTTCCTGCCATTTCAAAATGAAGTCATGAGCTTGGGACATCTTCCAAGAAGGTCCAGAAAGTAATTTTATCTTTACACTTCTCCTATCTTATCTTTCACATCATTCCATATCTCTGGAAAATGGTAACCAGAGACCTCGTGGTCACTTTGGTGGATCTCACCATGTTTAACCGTGATTTAGGGCAGTGCTTGAGAAGCTATCCAAGGGGGATGAGTTTCAGGTGACTAGAAATGTTGGCTTCTGTTAGTGGCGTGATTTTTGGAAGAGAGTGAACAGTCTAGATGCAAGTAGAGAAAGAAGCTCATCACACAAATTTCCATTTCCTCTTGGCATCTAGTTTTCTTTTCCAGGTTAAATCTTGGTGCTGAGATAAATGTGATTTTTTTTCTCCTTTTTTTCTCCGTTGCCATCCTCAAAGTCCTTGTTTTTCATCCTCAAGAATGCACCACTGACTCAGTTTGCACATTTGCCTCTGCAATGGCATTGAGTGACATGCAACACACAACACACATCACAGTTGATTCACCAATAAAAACACCAGACAGCAGACATAGGAGGAGATAGTTTTTGAAGAAGATCATGAAAAGGTGGGATAACTTTTCAGTTCAATTTTTACTTTAAGGTTAGTTTTTCTTTGTAATTATTCATACCTCTGGGCTAATGAATGAGAATACAGGGAGATTTCTAACCCACCTGATTCCAAAGCTACCTATTTTCTCTCATGGGCATATCCATTAACTTGTATTTCTCATTTCATAGATGTTTGGTGCATGTAAAATCTGCTTCCCTGGAAGGTCAGTGTAAAGCACTATGGAACAAAATCAGCTGCATTTAAAAGGAGACTGTATGTGAACAGATGAAACTAGGTTTCTTGGTCTATATGATAGTTCTATTTGGACATTAATCAATGGTGATTTGTGCTTTGGAAAGCAAAAATGTGAAGTCCAAAGGTAATTCCAGGATGGAGGCAGAGCATGATACTGATCAGGTGTTAGAAAACCTTCCTTATATGTAGACATTCTGATATTTGTATCCTGATGAAATAAGATGGGAATCAAGGGCACAGTACTTGTTGAGTCACTGCCTTGCCACTAAGATCTAAAGGTTGGGTGGAAAACAAGTTTTGGGTGTGGAAAGTCAGATTAGTAAGTAGGCTAATGAGTACTGCTAAGCATAAATGCTTCTGTGACTTGTGAGAGGTTTTTACTACACAGCAATTGCTGCTGATCTGGTGAGTTCAGGATGTGGCCCACGAGCCTGCATTTCTAACAAGCTTCCATGTGCTACTAGTTCATAGTCCTCAGACCGTACTTGGAGTATTAAAGACAGATGCTACCTCTAGAAATCCTGTTTCCATGGGCTTAAGATAAAGCTAGGAACCTTGACTACAGATATCTTACCCTTTTCTGAAGGGCAATTTTATTGTAGTTGTACATCAGAATGTAATGTGAGAAACCCAGTTCCTAGACCTGAAATCTTACTTCTCTTGCCTAAAGTTGGCATCATAGTCACAGAAAATAGGACAGGAATGGGGCGGGGAGAGATAAGACAGAGCCAAGATACAGCTAGGGGAGGGTGCCTGTTTAAAACAGGTAGAAGAGTAAATCAAGTGTGTATTCTGCAGTTGATGATTTTCTTCTCACCAATGAGCAGATTTTCTTCATTTCTCTGATTTAGGCTTTGAGATAGTTTCTCTAGAGAATGTCAGATGACAAACTGTACTTCAAGATTTCTGATTCACAACGAGCTTTGGTTCCAGCAATATCAGCTTCCGTTTATCCCAGTGAGGTGGGTAGGGGGCTCAGAATTCTGATGAGTTGTGTTATAAAATCTTACCCCAGTATCCCCAGATGCCCTCATGGAGACTGATTTGTCTCTGGACTTCTATTTGGCTCTCAGACATACAATGTGCAAATGCTGAGAGGGAAACGTGCCCAGATTTTAGCACAGACCTGACCTCCATTTAGGCTCTGGGCACTGGCTCAGAACCCAATTGGCCTTGATAGATGAGTAAGTAACGTCTGTCGCCATTTTCTGGGAAACTGGGATCTTTTGGTTAACTCAGGCCTGCTGAGAGAGCTTCCCTAATCATCTCCGGTTACACTGCTGATGTGGGCATCTGCTTCTGGGGCTTGTCCTCAATGGATCAGGTGCCCATAGTGTATGAGATGAGGAAGGATGGAAATGAGCAAAATGATGAATTTCAATAAATATTTATGTTTCTTGACCCCTGAAACCTCTGTTTAAGGATATCATAAGATAACAACATGGCTACCCCCTTTTTTGGTGGTCTGCCAAACTTCTTCTGAACAGGGTGAGTGGGAAACTAGGGTTGAATTTTTAGCCTCTGTGTGCCCCCTTGCGTCCAGGGTGCTGCTTTTTATTTGGTGCAACTTGACCACACACAGACCCTGGAACCACGTAAGGAGGGATGAAGTTCTCTATAACGATGCACCTGCCTTTGTTAATGTAGGAAGTGAAAGTAACATAAACGCACTGCATCCCACGCAGCACGGAAACACTAGCCAAAAAAATCCCCTTGCAAAATGCCACAGAGACTCCCAGTCAGCCCACATCCTTATGCAGACCCAACATTCGAGCACCTGGCACATGGGACATTGCACCTCATGCCTTGTATGCCGTGCTATCAGGATGGGAGCAGGAGCTTTAGGTACTGATGCCCAGTGTGCAGCCCCTACCAAGTACCTACAGCATCTAACTTGCAGCATGTACTTGAAGTGGTAGGGGAAGTATTAATATTATTAGTTTTTCATAAGCACAAAAGGTGGCACAGCCCATGCTGGAGGTTGAATTGTCTCCGCCAAAATTTATACATTGAAATCCTAATCCCTAGTACTACATAGTGTGACCTTATTCGGAAATAAGCTTATTACAGATGTAATTTGCTAGGTTACAATGAAGTCATTAGAGTGGGTTCCAATTCAGTAGGACTTGTGTTCTTAGCAAGAGCAGAAATTTGGACATAGATGTGAGTGCAGGAAAGATGCCATGGGAAGATCAAGCCAGAGATTGGGATAATGCTTGTACAAGCCAAGGAAGGCCAAAGTTGGCCAGCAAGACACTTGGGCCTAGAAGAGTGGGATGGAATGACCTCTTCTTCACAATCCTAAGCACTCCACCGCTGAGGTCCACTCCCAACCCAAGGTTGTCGCCCTTTGTTATTGCAGCCCAGGAAAATGAGTACAGTCTCTAAGTAACAAAGTAGGGACCTAAAACAGATTTTCTTCATCCTTTTCTGTTTTGACTATAAGCTTGTTATAGCAATAGGGAGCCAAGGACCTGAGGCCAAGGTACTATTAATATTTCAAAAGCCAATGGGGAAGCACCTTTATCTGCCCTGTGCCCATGTTCAGATCCACTCAGCGAATTAACTTGTGATCAGCTCTTCCTGTACACTCCTAATGGTCTCGACAGGCTCTGTGGTGCTTATTCCCAGGCTGGTTGTGCCTCTGTTCCAGTTATTCTTGCTGCGTGGAGAACCACCCCAAATCTTAGCAGAATAATACCATATCTACTTTGTAGTGTGTTACTGGTTTTAAAGTTCACAAATTCAGGCAGTTCTCATTTAGATGTGTCTTCCATGCCTGGCCTTTTATAACCTAATAGTAGTAGTTGCAAGTATCATTTCTACCATACTTTATTGGAGTACTTAGCCCAAAGGCTAACCTGGATTCAACTGAAAGTTTCAAAGACAGCTGTTGATGGAAAGGGAATTTAAAAATGTGGGTTATTTAAAGACAGCAACATTATCATAGCTTCTCATTTCTTGGGTGACAAAAAAAGGTACAAAAACAAAACAAAACAAACAAAAAACCACATTACTTTTCTCCAAACTTAGAATTTTGTGTTCACAGGGCTAGAGCCGGTAGGTGTAGACATCCTCTGAAGCATATACCATTTACCTGTTTTATGGTTGAAACTGCTCTAGGACCTCAAAATCTGGCTTGGCTTGTGCCTAGCTATGATCTAAGAAACTCTCATGAGGCCCAAATAGAAAAGAAGAGTTGAACAAGCCACCTTCAAGAAACTACAGACATCTTCTGTAGTTTCCAAATAGTTATTGTCTTAGCCTACTGCTTCATGTTTCTAGAATCAGTAAGCAGCTTCTTTCTAAAAGACTTGCTTACTCAGTAGCTCTTAAAAGCAGCCAGGAATGCTGCCCTCCCCTGGTCCACTGACTGTCTTTATAAGACTCAATGACAGGTTGAAAAGGCTGGAAGAGCAAAGCTCTGTGGAAAAGAGAAGGCCACATAGCCTTGTGTCCTTTGCAACATACTTTTCTTAACATTGGCCCTACAAACAAAATGTATAACAAGAGGACTGGATTTTCTGTTTGTTTCTTCTGTCAGTTCCATTCGTCATTCTAGCCTTTAACCGCTTCCATCTTGCCCTACCTTGCTTAGGTCTGTAAGCTGCCTGGGATTCCCTAGAGGAGCCTAAACTAACGAGGCCTATTCCATTCACAGCTTCTTATCACCTATTTAACCCTGTAAGACAAGACACAATAGAAAAGGAGGAATTGATATTTAATCACAACATTATACCATAGTTGTATGACGATAAGGACCCTATTATATTTACTCTTCTCTTCACAGAGATGCGTAGTAGTATGGACAGCCCATAATAGATACTCACCAAAGGTATGTGGAAAATGGATGGACCAAAAGAGGGTTACAGTTTTCTTATTTTGTGTGTACACATGCTTGCATCTATTGCAGAATTTGGAACATGAATGCAGAAAGGGGAGGAGGGCCTGCGGTTTAGCTGAGCGCTGTAAGTGCCTGTCTTGGCAGGCACGAGACTGTGAGTTTGATTTCCATTACAAAATTTTAAAAAGGAGGAGGTGTCAAGTTGGGAGCCAAAGTCCTTGAACCACATTGAGACTGACTGGGAGTCACGGGGTTGGTGGCTCCATTACTTGGGTCAGCACAGAGACAAAGTGAGACAGAAAGCGAATCTCCTACTTGCAGCGTGGAGAAATTTTAACAGGTGCTAAAGTTCATGTGCTACGTGAAGACAACCAGTGATAAACTGCATTTTGGGGCTTCTGTGAAGGGAACAAAGTGCAGTGCATTGCCTACATGTTCCACACAGCCTGCGTGCTTCTAGACAACTTCTCACAAAGTATTTTTTTTCTCTCAATTTATTGCAATACACAATTGGGCTTTTATTTCTAATATTTTGCAGAAACTTTTCTAAAGTAAACTTGAATTGTAAAACAGGCTAAATTTTCCTAGTCTTGATTCTTCTACACTTCATTTCATTATATAAATTGTAGTTGCTTGTTATCAGTTCAAATCTCCATTACCTCATGGTAATTTTTGTTGCTTTCATGGTAGCCTTAGTGATTGTTAGTAAGATGAGTAATGTTAGGAAGTCACTTTTCTCAAATTGACAACTAAGCTGAATACGGTGATGGATAGAGTAGGGGAGTCAGTCAGAGGCTTTGTAATAAAATCTGGTTGGGAGGTAATAAGAGACAATACCAAGTGGGCACAAAAGGCATTTTACAGATGAATAGACCATCTTGAAGAAGAATCAAAAGATTTGTTAATCAATTAGACAAAAGAAAGAAATTCCAAGTAATCTCTAAGTATTTACGTTGTGTGATTGTGATATTACAGCTGACAGAAACTGAAAAATCTGAAAGGGAATTTGGTTTGGGGAATGAAAATGACTCTGCTTTAAACATGCTAAGTTTGAGGTGTTCCAGATAAGTGCTAACACATTGTGAGCCATGGATTAGTGGTATATGTGAAACTTGGGCAGCTCAACCTGGATGCCCCCCTCCCCAGCGCCTGAGGAAGGGCCCTGATATGGTCAAAATTATAAGCAGATCGCAAAATTTGGGGTAAAGGCAGAAGGGAGGTGTGGAGTGGTTAGCGTTCTCTCTTCTGCATGTAGGGACTATTTCCTCTTTGAATGGTCTCCATCTTAGAATGGTTTCTCATGCAGCTGGTGTGGTGAGATGGGAACGGGGATGTTTCCCACGATGGCAGCATTCGATTCTATCTTTAAATTCTTTCCACCCTGTACACACACAGGCACACACATACTTAGAAAACCCATTGAGGAACCAGGGTAGAGGCTTCTAGAAAGAGAAGAGTCTTGCCCTTTTCTGCTCCTCCCTCCAAAGCCTTAAACAAAATGGCTAAACTTAGTCTTTGTATTTCACATGCATAGGTGGGTATGTTCAATTGTGCCTTAAGGATGTAGTGGGGGAAGGATTCACATTAGGGGAAGAATTCACATTAGGGGAAGGATTCACATTAGGGGAAGGATTCACATTAGGGGAAGTGGTAGTAGTTAAGGACTTGGCATCCCAATCAACTTTTAAATGAATAGAACATAATTTTTCTGGTGCCCAAGGGAACAGAGTGGTTCAAGTTTCTCATATTGAGATATTAATGTAGCACATGATTGTTGATGAAACCTATGAACAGAATAATTTGAAAAAAAAAGAGATAAAATAGCAGAAATATTTTACAATCCAGCAATTCCACTCCTACACAATCACCTAACAACAGCGGGCACATACACTTACAAGAAATACCTATAAGAATGTTCACAGCAGCACTGTTTATGACAACCACAAATGGGATCAGTTGAAGAGGACATGAACAGTGAGTGAACAAATGGATTGTGGTTTACTCATTCAGAAGAGTACCACCAAGTGATGGGAATTCATACACAACAAGTGCAAGCAGCAAGTAGAAGAGACCAAACTAAAAAAAAATAATAGTGTGTGGGTACATTTGCAAGAAATTCAACAGTTTTACATGCTGTTGGGAGTCAGGAGAGAGGTGGCTGTGAGGGCATCACGAGGAGCTCCTGGGAATCTGGTTTTGTTTGTTTGCATTTCTTGATATGGGTGCTTGTCATTTAAATGTGTTCACTAAATTTTTAAAGCAATTTTATTATTTATTAATTATGCACAATAATAAGTATAATTTGGGCTTTACCTTGTATTATTGCCAATTTCTTTTCCTCTGTTTTTGCCAGAAAGATGTATGTATGTATATATGTCTATTCTTGATAATAGCCATTCTGACTTTGATGATATGGAATCTTAATTTAGTTTTGATTTGATTTTCCTTAATGGCTAAACATGTTGAACAGTTTTTTCATATAATTATTGGCCATTTGTACTGCTTTTTAAAGTCATTTATTCAGTTCATTTTTCATTTATTTATTGGATTATTATTTTTGGTGTTAAGCACTCAATTCTTTTTCTATTTTGGACATTAATAGTTGATAAACAATTTCTACTGCAGGCTGTCTTTACTCTGCTGATTGTTTTCTTTGTTGTACAAAAGGGTTTTAACTTTATGGAGTCCCATGTGTTGATTCCTACTAACATTTGTTTGCTCTTGGGGTCTTATTAAGGAAGAGTTTGCTTGTAACTTCAACTGTTGCCACTGCATTTATTTTTTAGTGGTTTCAAAGTTTGAAGTCTTACACCTAGGTCTTTAATACATTTTGAATTGATTTTAATATATGGTGAGAGATAGAGATCTTGTATCAGCCTTCTGCATATGGATATCTGGTTTTCCCATCATCATTTTTAAAAGAGATTGTCCTTTTTTTCTAATGTGTTTTTAGCACTTTAGTCAAAATAAGATGATTATAGTTGTGAGGATTTACTTAAGTGTCCTCTGTTCCTTTGGTCTATATGTCTGTTTTTGTGACAGTACCATGCTGTTTTTGTTACTATGGCTTAGTAGCATACTTTGGAAGTGGGTACTAAGATTCTTCCAGCAATTTTTTTTCTTGCTTAGAATTTCTTTGATTATTCCTTTTTTTAAGGTAAACACTTATCATCATCAGTACATAAGTTATACTGTGATAAAAATCTGTAAAAAGAAAAAAAATGTCAGAGGATAGATCTCTGGCAAAAGCTCTGTCAAGATATTAAATTAGAGAAGCCATTAGAAAAGTACTAAGTCTGCACTGCTATATGCATGTACAAAAAAGCCAAGTCTAGACTGTTCATTTCCACAGATGCTAAGGGGAAGTCTTGAAAAATGCAGCTAACTATATAAAAATATTTAAGTTGCAAAGTAAAAACAGAAAAATTAATAAGATCAAATGTCAGACAACCATCTGGAAAATATATTTATAGCGATAATGATAACGAACTTATGCAAAAGTCTGAGGAAACTTGTACTATTGTTATTAGTTATAGTTCTCTCTAAACACAATCCATAGGGCTTTTATTACACACACACACACACACACACACACACAAACAACTGGTTTACATGATTTTGGAGAGTGAATCCAGGTGCAGGAGGGCTGATGTTCCAGTCTGAGTTCGAAGGTCTGAGAACAAAGACAACCAGTAGTATAAATACCAGTTTAATTTTTGATTATGAAGAGAAAAGGAAACAGATATCTCATTTTGAAGACAGTCAGGTAGACAGAAAGATCTTTTCTTATTCAGCCTTATATTTTATTCAGACCCTCAACAAATTAGGTGAGACCCAAGTACTCTGAAGAAGGCAATCTGCTTTACTCAATTTGGCAATTTGATGTCATTCAGAAATAGCCTCACAGACAAACCCAAACTATTTAACCAAATATCTCAGCCCCTCAAAGTCCAGTTGAAGCAAACAACTATGTTTTGATATATGTGAGCAAATAATACTGGATATCTATGGCTCATAATGGTAGATATCATTGGAACTACAACACATACATAATGCCATTCAACCTCTGAGAGCTCAGTGGAGTTAAGGTTGTAATTTCTACCTATTTCACAGATGAGGAGTTGGGAGTTGAGACAGTAACTAATTTAGCCAAAGTTTAGCTACTCAAAAGGAGCAACAATCTGCTTTAGGGAGATACACTAAGACAAAAGAGCTTAGCGTTTGAGCCTGGAAACCACAGACTTAGAGGTGAGATCATCAGGATTATGAGGTCACTTATGAGCACAGGCTGTTGATTAGTTTTGGAAGATGAACTAAGAATGAAACAAAAAAGTTCAAAGATCCACCCCGGTTGCTAGTTTTACTGAGAAATACATCTTGAAACTTGAGAGTGAGTGTAAGTAAATCAAGTGGAATGTGACCCAGAGACTCTACTATGGAGTTTCTTTATTAAGAGAAAAATAGGCTTTGAAAAAGCCTGCTGCCCGGTCTAGTGTGCTAGGAATTTCTTACATTTTGAAGTGGATCTAATAGAAAACCAATGAGCCTGCTTCCCAAATATATTTTGCCGCTTAAGAGTCAGCTGGTTCCAAGAAAAGTGAGATGTTGCCTTAGATCTTGCAGATTACTTTTCTCGACAGGTAATGTGAAAGATAACTCTGAGATCAAAAGTAATAAAGGCATGAATAGAAGAGAAATGGTTCCTCAAGGTCATACTTGACCCTCAAGCACCTGTAATAACAAGTCAGTGACTTCACTTATAGGGAAAGATCCCTTGCACAGTGCAGATGGTGATCATATGAATTTTACACTAGCCAAGATGGTAGAGAAGGGGGAGTCGGGTGAGGTCACAAATCAATCAAGTCTTCCTAGTCCATGTTTTGTCTGTATTGCAATATCAGGTTTACACAAGGGTTTAGGTCACTGGTGACCTCAGTGTCTAAGTCAGAGTTGGTATAGGTGGATTGGATCACAAGCTCCATGGCATTAAGGTTTGCATTAGATTCTTATACCTTATAAAACACATTTATATGTACTATCATTTATTTGGATTTGTCATAACTTATAAACTTACATGTAAGAAGGACATGAATATCAATGGGGATACATAAAAATACAGAAACAAAAAATAAGTTTTTAGAAACTGAACTGAACTGGTCAAAACTTTCATCTCTCCATGGCAAAACTCCACTAGACTGAAAGGTGCTGAAGCCAATCACCATGTCCTTTGCATTTCTGCATCTCAGCACCTCTAGAAATGCCTGAACTCATGAATAAGCCATTCAGGAAGCGGGATATTATGAGCCTGGTTGGCTCAGTGGGTTATGGTCCACCTGTCTCACTGTCACGCCAGGCTGCCTGTAGAACTGGAATGCACAACTGTCGTCTGAATGGCTGCATTGATCCTCTGGAAAAGCCAGAGATCACTTTGATCCATCGATACACATCACTGCTCATTGGTTTCTTCCTAACTGGGTCATTTGGGTATATTTGTCTGATAGTCTGCAGATGATCAAAATCTTATTTTATTAAACTTACACATTTAAAAAAATGCTACAACTTTCATTGAAAAACCCTTGTTCATTTTAGGTTTTAGAGGTGTCACTGATAAGACAGAATATACTACTTATATTAAATAACTGATATTGATATTTGCATTCTAAAAATTTAGCATGAAGGAATTTCAAGAGAAGTCACTGGTTTGTACAGCATTGATACACAGGTATACGTAAGCATATTTTTTGCATAAACATGTCTTATATGTATCTATACATATCATTTGTATTGAAATTTTTCTACTAAGTGCCACAGGTATTTTAGTTTGCACTACTTTTACACTTTTTACTCTTGGGAGAGTTAATTACAAACAATTTAATTAAGATCTCTCACTCATTAATGTTCTAGTAGCTTAGCAAGTTTGGGTTAGCTCAGCAGGTTGCAAAGGTTTAATTTTATCAGTTATCCTCCCATTAACTCATACACCATCAGTACTGTGCTTGTTTTTTATCCTTCCCTGCCTGGGGTACCGACAGAATTTAAAATATCATTAAAACTAAGAATTCAGGGAAGACTGTGAGTTGCCACCTGTCCTGATGAGGCTGAGATTTTCATTTTGAGTCTTTAGAATACAAGATCAAGGATATTTCAATAACATTCTTTTCAACAAGACTAAACAAACAAAAAACATATTTTATTTTTGATTAGAATTAGAAAAGTCACATATGGTTTCCATTAGCTATGTGCGAAATAGTGATTTCAAAGGGAAAAAACCTGTTCTATAATTCACTGGATGCTCAAACACTAAAGGTATAATTTTTTTTTTTTGTCCTGGAGATTGAACTCATGACCTAGCACTTGCCAGGCAGCCGCTTATGCCGCTGACCTAAATCCCCAGCCCCTAAAGGTATAAATTTTGACTAAGAATCATAAAGAATATCCATAATAGGGGAAAATACAGAAATCAAGGATTAAAAAATATTTTCCAATTCTTGTTTAAATTCTCAGGACATTTTATATATGTACACTTTACACTTAATACAAGTATTATGAGTATAGACTGCTTATGATGGTATATAAAATTCAGAATTATTAAAAACCAACACAGTTTTTTGTATTTTTTAAAAAACTGACTAACCTTTTTAAGGTATAACTAATTTGGTAAATAAGAAAATATGCCATAATGATTTAAATAGCCAATAAATATTACTATTTATCAAACTGTTTTTCTTATACACTCTGGTGATGAATCTGAATTCCTTTGCTAACCATGATGTTTACTGATAATTATTGAACTTGGATTTTCTTTCTGTTCATGGGAATGCAGGAAAACCAGTAACAATCTTCTAAGGTTCCATTTTTAAGTAAAAAATATACACCTACAAAAATATACACCTTTCAATTAAATTTGAAGTTTAGGTAAAGAATGAAGAATATTTTTAAAAACTAAACTTAGCCTATGCAGTATTAGTGACATTTTTATCCCAAGAAGGTATTCATTGTTTACCAGAAATTCAAATTGAGCTGGTTATCTTGTATTTATCTGGCAGTACCAGACCTAGGGAATTCATGTATCATGTCCAAGGCACAATGGCCACTAAAGCTCAATCTGCAAAATTATGTTGCTTCCATTCTGTGATATAGTGCTTTACCTAACTGTCCTATGGACACCCATTTTTAGTCAGTGATTTTTAAAAATAAAATATTTTTCTTTCATTTTGTTAGGCCTCGCTTGTCTGAAGACTATCTTTTCTATTTCACAAATGATAAACATTAAAAATCCAAAGATAAAAACCACAATTGGGATTTCCTGATTATTCTGTAAAATGGTCTTTTAACATGGAGTATCAAAATTCACTCTGTGGTTTTATAGATCAGTCATTTGACATGTATTAAAACTTAGGGGGAATTACAATGAGGAAAATGAGAATTAGGGATCAGACTTACAATGTCAAACTTTGAACGTTCAGAAAAGCCGTTTTTCTTCCTCTCTATTATTGTACCATCAAAAGTGAAAGCAGAGGGCGGCTACTTACCAATGAAAATGTACAAACACTGTCTAAAAATACAACAATTTTTGCAGCTGAGAAATGTAGATGGGAATGGGCAGCGATTTGTTTCAGTGGCTGTGATTTTATAACCCAAAGCTGTGTTTTCTGGCAGGAAAATTCAGTGCCTGGATCAGAAGTCTGAAACCGTGAGGTCTTCTGCAAGATGCTGGAAATAAGTGGAGCTGCTGGTCCCTCCAGCTTCGGAGCCAGAACACTGAAACAGGGGCTGGTTTAAAAAATCTAAAAATTCTGAAGAATCCAAGAATCTGTGAATCCCCCTGTCATTTTTTCCCCTCGTTGTCCCAATGTTAGGTCTCAACCCGGGAAAACAGAGGGGATCACCTGCTTTCCTCCGAGGTAGCCGCAGCCTGGGTAGGGTAGGCATGCTGATCTCTCCATGCAGAGGGACTACGTGAGCTTCCACCTGTTACGCTGGGTGCTTCAGCTTCCACAGTTTTACCACCTAGCACCTCGCCAGGGAGACAATCTGAAAATAGTCAGATGTATCAATTTTATTCTAGTTAGAAGCATGCAAAGTGTCGTGGAAGCACAAAGCAGGGAGACCCAAGCTATATTTGGAGGCCTCAGACATTTTCTTGGAGATGATACTTAATTTCCTGTTACAGATATGTACTGAAACAGTCACAAATAATACATGAAATTGCTTCAGAATGATATCTCACTAATAGGGGGAACATGTGGGAAATAACTTGGCCGTGAATTGGTATCAGTTGAAGCTGAGTTTGAGTATATGGAGGTTAATTATGTGTCTACTTGTATATTTGAAATTGTCCATAATAAACAGGCAATGTGCATGCTTGCATACATAGGAAAAGATAGGAGAAAGAGACAGAGATTGAGGCTATGAGGCAAAGGTGTGGAGTGGCCTGGGAGGAGCAGCTTGTTTCCAGGAACCAATTTGTACAGTGGAGCCAATTTAGTTCTTGTGCGATGGCAGGAATGTCAAAGGGTATGTGCATGAACAGGGAAGGTTCCCTTCTCCCTAAAGCAATTAGTGAGAAGGTTGTTGAGGGGTAGAATGAGGAAGTTCAGCCAGCCTTCTCACCAAAGATGCTAGTGTTGCCCATGTCTGGATCACCTGTCAGGACTGTGAAACCTGGATTCTTTATCAGGTTCTTGGAAATTCGCTTTGTGAGACCTTACAAAGGTAGCTTGTATGACCACGGCCGCAGACTGGACGAGTCTGCACAGTGTGTGGATGCTCTGAGGGTGGTCTAAAGGATGGACTTCCCTGGTCTTACCTTCTCCCTAGAGAATGGCAGTCCCAATATTTCCCCATTCTGTATAGCATTTCTAGCACCCTTTTGGTCAAAATGGCAAGTGTCTGTGGGCCCCTAACTGTGAACAGAGCACTGTGCTAGGTGTATGGAGAAGGGACTCACTGTTCTTGTCTTTTGGGAAATTATAGAGTTTTGTTGATGTCATTATAATCTTTCAGAGTCTGAGCAAGGGGGCTGACTGCTGCTTGACCTCTTAGGAAGGGAACCAAGTAGACTCTTTTTAAGCAGGGATGTCTAGTCACAAAAGAAAGCTTAGCTTGAAGCCGGTCCCTTTCTGTCCTTTCTCTGCTGGGTAATCTAATTTGAATGCAAGGATGTCTGGCAGTTGCAAATGCTAGCTGGCAAAAGAAGCGCATTTTCATTGACTTCCTGGGATTCTTTGCCTCCCTCAAATATTTTGGATACAGAGAACATGGCACAGATTCCTCAGTCGACGCTAATGATGAGAAGAACTGTATAATGGAGAGGGAGCCTCATCCAGACAGAGAAGCCGAGCGGCACAGCCCAAAATGGAGGCCGCTTCCAAGGCTGCCAGGCTGGCGACCGGGAGCGGCAAAGACTGTGACATCCAAGTGTCGCAGCTCCAGTCAAAGTCAGTGGAGTCTGCCAACTGAAGACAATTAGCAAGCGCGACTTCTCAATTGTGTTGACAGATGAGGGAGAAAAATCAAATAGATGTGAGAGCTGTGTTTATCCTGCTGCAGTGTTTTGCAATATTATGTCTATTGATTTGCTTTTTGTTCCTGAGTTATTGGGTGGATGGTGCTCCGCTCTGCCTGTCAACCCGGCGAGCTCGCCTTCACAGCTGCTTGTCAAGTGAGAATTTCTACACAAATCACCCCAACCCGTCTCACAGGGGACATTAGGCGAAAGATACTCTGTTATGATTTAATGGAAAGGAAAAAAGAAAAAAACCACTGTAGCATGTGGCTCAATTTTCTCTTTATAACACTTGGTTATAGCTTTTGAATTCTGTAATGTGGCACAGCCTGCTGTAATTGGTTTTGCAAGTGTTTTGTGAGCCAGGAAGGTAGGTTGGATTGCGTTTGGCCATTATTTGCTGTCATAGCTGACCCTCCCACTACAATGTGATATGAATTTTCCTTGTCTTACACTGCCTTGCAGCACTCTCAAATTAAGATGTAATGGTCAGTACATTGAGATTTTAAAGGAATATAAAACCTTGGAACCAGCTATGATTTTTCAAGAAATAGAATTCTTTGGTGGTCCCTGTATTTCTGGGCATCTCGCATGCTTCCCAGGGTGGGATGTTTCCCCAAATGGATCCATCATTTTTGTCTGTCCCCATTACACTCCATTTTTAATGCTGTATTTCTACATAGCAATGTATCTAATGTGTGAATTAGTGTCAGAGGGCTCTAGGTTGGAGGAAATATGATTCAGAATAATTCACGATTTCATGATAAAACTTTGATTTGTATCCATTTCACTTGGGAAATAGAACTTACACAAAGGTTTGATACGCATGAGAGGCACTTTGCAAGCTAAACTAAGGGGATAAGGGAAAATTTTGGGACCGCGGGATTAAGGAGCATCCCTCAAATGTATTTCATACTTAACTTCCTTTTTGTTCCACACGTAGCTCATTCCTGTAGTAAATCAGAATTGTGAAGTAAGCTCCCTACCCCAGTATTTATTGATGTATTTTTTAGTACTCCATGAGTGGGACTGACTGCAGAGTCTCTTGGTTCAGTATGCTTCCATGGGAGCTTCATGTTGTATCTCCATGAAATGGGTGTTATGCTGGGCTCAGAAGTTCCAGAAGGCAAAATCACACATCTTGGCTATAAATGAAATTTTGTGCTGTGGGCATGTGTGCACACATACAAACTTCTTCTTGGTATTACATACTGAGGCCCCTGTGTCCAACTCACTCACTAGTAGAGAGTTAGGCATATTTAGGTAGATGTATTACTTTCCTGCAAAGAACACAGGGACTATTAGACAAACAGCAGGAAGACAGCTCAATTTTAAATAAAATTTACAGGGCCAGAATGAATGCCCTCCCCTAAATAACTAACTTACAACTGGGGAATTTCTTAGACACTGAGGATTAGAAACACCAATTCTAAACTTAATTACAATACATAAACATGTATTTAAAAAGATGATTATTTGACATTATTTTGGAACCTGACTGAAAATTGCTTCTTAAGGACAAAAGCTCCTTCTACGAGGTCTCAGATGACTTAGTACACAACAAAAAGGCATGTATCATATAGCATGTGGGATTCTTTCTTTAGTGCATTCTTAAAAAACCAGTGTTTCCAACTCTTTGTTCCATCTCTTGTTTCATTATTTCTTCTTTCAAGAGTTATCTTCTTCTGATGCTTAAAATGTCATAAATATCATAATAGGCAACAATGTGATCAAATGCAGATATTTTTATAAAAAAGTCTCATGCCTTTTTTAGCCAAATTATCAGTGACATATGCTGTTTCCAACCTGTTTTCTGGTTCAACAGGTTCACAGGGAATAAATTCAATAGCACTGATGTGTCATAACTTTTCAAAGGCTATTTTATTTATTTAGACACAATCCATTCAACACAAATGATGAGTGCAGGATGCTATAAAATGTACAAATTGATTCCATGAACCAATGCCTGTCCTCAAGATGCTAAGCATGTAGGTGTGCTTGGACCCACACATGAAAATATGTCTAATGATGCTCCAACAAAAGGTAAGCACTTTATGAGCTCTCAGATGGCAGGAGCTAATCAGAATAGAGTTAGTCTCATGTAGTTACAGGTTTGACAGATTATGAAGCCTGGCCAGTTTTTACCCTGGCAGTTACTCAGTTTTGTAGGGAATTTTATCTTAATTTTAGTAAAATTTCAGTAAAAACTGAATCCTAGTTAAATGACTACAAACGTAGTAAGTGGGCAGACTCAACCCCTGTAGAGACCACATGTCATAACAACAAGGCAAGAATGTAGAGTCTGATATGATCTATGGCCAATGTTAACTCCCTCCCTCCAATTTTTTCTACCAAGGTAGTCTCTGTTGCTTCTGAGACAGTGATAGCTACTTCTTAGGGCTGTCATGAGAATTAAATGAGGTATATTTTGGTAATTTGAGGGTTTTGAGTGATCCATTGTGTTAGTTACTTTTCATTTCTGAGACAAAATATCCAACACTTAAGGTTTAAGGAGGAATTTAGCTCACAGTTTGTGGAGGTTTCAGTTCATAATCAGCTGGCTCCAAGGCAGGGTGGCATGGCAGAGGGGTAACAGTTCGTGACAGTGGAAAATAGTAAAAGCAACAGGAAACTAAAGGGGAAGAGATCCCAAAAAAGGCTCTTTCTGTCCTTTATATTATGTGTAATATAATCTACCTATGTTGGTGTGGGTGTAGACTCACCCCATAATCCCAGCATTGGACCGTGAATCAATCACAAATTGTTGGAACCTGTCCCCATGACTGTTTTAGGCTTTTGGGGGACATCCAGACATAAAGCATAACATCCACCCATTAATATGTTGACATTATAATTTTTAATTGAATAGAATTAGGATGTGGGGACTTTGGAAAGTGATTGTATCTTAGGGGTTTAACCATTATGGTGGGATTAATATCCTTAATAAGGTGAGACATAAGACTTGTCACTCTGCTCTGAGCCATGTGAGGCCACAACAAGAAGATAGACATCTGTAAATAAAGAAGGAGCTGTTACCACACACCAGATCTTTTGGTAATTTGACCTTAGCTTTTATAGCCCCCAGAACTATGCACAATAAATCTCATTTAAAATACCAGGTCTATGGTACTTGGTTACAGTAGCATGAACTAAGAGATTCCCCAACTGTAAGAAATCATTAATTGTAAGTAATACAGTTATCTTATATTTAATTTAGAAGGAAAAAATGCTGTCTATAAACCACAAAGACTTTTAATGTATTGTTTATTAAAATAACTTTTAGATTTATTTAGGCATAAGTTTTCTTCTTGAAATCATGTATGACTCAAACATATAAAAATAGATAATACAAAACAAATAAGTGGGCAACCTATTGCTCAACTTCTTCACATCAGATCTTTGCAAGTCACTTTTTGATGCATAATTCTTGATATCTTTCCCTGCATCTCCATACTCTGGTCCTGCATAAGCAATGTAAGTACAGAAATTCTAGGAAGACTGCTTCACTCATGCATACGACATTTCTCTCAGTATGGTCTCATTTAGGGTGCAACTTTTGTGACTAGGGTATCTATGCTGAGCTTTCAAACATCAGTCAGAACTTTGACTCTTTCAAGTATTCCTCAAATGTTTTGCTATGTTAAAAGTCAAGGAATAGGAGACATCCTGTCATTCTACCAGGAATAACAAATGAACATAGATGATGATATCATGATTTCTGCTTGGTCAACAACAATAATCAGATACAATTGATTGTGTGGAAAATCTTGATTTCAGCAATATTATCCTAAAAAATAGGTGTTTTAGAATCCTACAGATTGGATCTATACAGTAGAGCATTATATCCACTACTTAGTAGTTGCTTTACAGTTATTTTTCTTTTCTCCTCTTTTTCACATGCACAATACCTATTAAATTCATGGGTTTGCTGATAAAGATTATGGATTCATAAAGATGGTGTATATCTTTAAGCAGAGAGGTCAAAATCATGGGTGAAATATGATACTACTCTCAGCATCAAAGAAAGGATGAGGAGACAGATGGAGAAGAGCATTCTAAAAATATAGTAGTACTAATAACTTGCTTTGGTGGTCATTTCTAACCACCTTCCCATAACTTCCACCAGCTCCACCAAATACAATGTGCTTGTTATGCAAATACATCTTTAAGAAAATTCTTCAATGACCCTCTTCCAACTATATTGCCACTTCTAAATCTAAAAATTGCACTAAAATTTTCAGAAATAATGCATACGGCAAAGACATAGGTGATGCTTTTGGATGAGTGATTTGGGTTGGTGAGAGGCTTGAGAAATCCATTTGAATCATAGGCTCAAGAATCTGGCAAACCTAGTTCTTAAATTGGGTTTTAGTCCATAACTGAATTTTCTTGAGAATATTTCTTCATCTTTCTATGCCTCAGTTTCCTCTCTTACGAAACACTGGGGCTGTTTCCTATCTTAGAAAAATGTTTAATTTGAAGAGAAATAATATCTATAAAATGCTTAAGATCATGCTTGGCTCAAATCAGCAGCCATAAGGATTTCTTTACATAATAACCCTAATTAAAGTTCTAGTGTCCAGTGATGAGAAGATGACAAGATTTCAGAACAATGAAATGTGGCTGCTTTCAACATCAGTTCTGACATTCATTAGCTATACAAGCTTGAAAAAATAATCTCTCTGTGCTTCAGTAGTCTCATCTGGAAAATAGGTTGCTAAATGTACTCATTTCATATTAAGGGTGAATTAATACACCATTTTAAATAATATACACATGGGTTGAACTAATATATGCCCAATAAGCATTCTTGTCTATCCTAAAAGTATATGGCAAGTGTATGACTTTTTTATTTTTTCAGGAAATTTCTGGATATGGCAGTAATTTAACTCAATTACTCAATCAGTATTTATAAAAGCCACAAAGAAAGATGTGACATGGTAAAATGCCAGGAAATAGAGTAGGATATTAAATCATTTGGATGAGTTGTTTCTGAGAAAAAAAGTTATTTTTCAAACTATATATAAATGACTGCTTGCTCTATCTTTGGGGCAAACCAGCTTTAAACCCCCACCAGCCCTTACAGTCAGATTTTGAGGGATCCTCACAAAGTGTTAGACCCAACACCTGCCTGATTTAAAAAGGAATTGCATTAGGACATGACTTCCAAGTTCTTAAAAGTGCTCTCGATACAAGAATCTACTCCCCACTCCTTCTATGCTCAGGGTACACATTTTCCTATTGTCAAGGAAAGAAAAAAAAAAGAGTACCTTTCTTGACAATCAAAGTCAATCTTTAGAGATTTCCCTTTTCTGTTCCAGACAGCCTCTCAGACCTTCATAATACAATATTAAACCTTTATTAGTTGAAAATCATGGAATTGTATTGCTCTCTGCTGTGGTTCAAAATTAAAATATGGCTCAGTACAGTTGCCATGCCACATTTACCAGAACGTTACATGCTCAGTCATTTTCAATGAGTCATTTATTTAATTCATCGGTAGTTTTTTCTCTTTGCTTTGGGTGAAAAGCAAGCTCATCAATGATGTGGCTCAGATGTTCTGAACATCCAATGTATTATGTTGGTTGTACTCCAGAGTCACATTTGAGTTTGAGAGAGAGAGAGACAGAGAGAGGGAGAGAGAGAGAGAGAGAGAGAGAGAGAGAGAGAGAGTCACTTCTTTTTACATACTGTTTGTTCTTTTTTGCATTCGATCTGATTCTTCTAGCAAATACAGATTGAAGCATTTAATTTTATCATTTTCAACTCCCCAGAATGACACATGAAACAGTGTATTTCTCTAAAACATGTTTCAGGAGATGGAGAAAGGATAACCTTTGAAGTCAAGTATTAGTTTTCCACTGAAACAGGGTCTTTGCAATCTGATACTGGCTTCCAGGGCACGCTCTAGCCTCAGAGAACCATTGTCCCTCAGCCAGTGACTAATCTTCAGGATCATGAGTTATGGACATTCTGCACCATCAGAGAGAGAGAGAGGGAGAGAGAGAGGGAGAGAGAGAGAGAGAGAGAGAGAGAGAGAGAGAGAGAGAGTAGTCTTTCACTGTCATCTTCCTGGAAAACTCCCAGACATCTTTTGAAATCCAAATAAGATGTCACCTTCTCATTCCCATTTCTTAGCCTTTGCTTGTCCAGGGGAGACTTAACTTCTCCTCTGTGGTTTGCAGGCATTACGTACACACACTTCTGATACAGCAGGCAGTCCAGTGTATCTGAAGGCTTGGCCATTTATACCTTCTATCAGCTGTTACGATCTTTCATGGAGTAGATTATACATTTTAAAAAATCTTTTAATCTTGACTTTTGAGAGTGTACCAGGTGCAAGGAAACCATTCAATTAATGATTGTTACCAAGAGACTGGAAAATTTGTGGTGCTGTATGGATAAATACACAGTTATAAAATTCTAACTTTAGTGGCAATGATGGCCTATGGCACGTTAAAGGCCTGGCAAGAAAGCCCGTAGTGCCAGTGGCTGATATACTGCTTCTTCGCTCATTGTACACCTTTCCTTGTCTGTTGCTCTGTAATAATGGAGGCAAGCTCTGTAAATATGTCTCCTGTATCAATTGGTACCTTGTTAAGTGTTGTATAGGAGGGTACTCAGGGGGATGTTAGAAGAAAAAGAAGTTTTCTTCTGTCTTCTGGTGTGCCTTACTTGATGAATTTCTATATAAGGTGCAATTTCTCCCGTCCCTACTGCCACAGAGGCAGGGAGTTTCAGATCCAGTGCTTGATGCTGAATGTGACCCCCAGGAACCAACACTTTTCCTGGAAATTCCTTGGATGGCTCCAGCGTGCAGTACTGCCAGTGAGGAACAGGCCTCTGAACAGCCTCCCCGCCACGCTGCTGGGTGATGGCGCAGTGAGTTCTGAAGCCCAGCCCATCTACCTGTATTGGCTTCCTGTGTCAGTTCAAGGAATAGGCTTCTAGCAAGTCAAGTTCACGTGGCAGCTCAGTTACTTCTTGCCTTACAGTGAGACACAGCCACAACCTTTTTACTGAGTTTGGTGTCAATACTATTCAGATTTCTGTTGCAGGACAAAAATACCCAGTGTACACAATTTTAAAAGGGAAAGGTTTATTTGGGGTCATGGTTTCAGTCATGGTTGCCTGGTCTCAAGACAGAAACATCCTAACAGAAAGGCTGGCAAAGCAAAGCTGCTCAGCTTGTGACAGCCAGGAAGCAAAGGGAAAAAGGAAAGGAGCCCAAGAAGATTTGTATCCACCAAAGCCATGCCCATAATGACCTACTTCCTCTAACAAGGCCCCACCTTTCAAATAGCCCATTCACCTTTGAACTCATCAATGGATTAACTCTTAATTGGATAATAACCTCATTACAGATCTGATTCTTTGAGGGAATACTTGATATTTAAATCGGAAGTGTACTCAGCCCTGTTTGGGCAGGGGTGCTTCTTGGTTGCTTTATCTCTGTCCTATGCAATGGCTGAAACTGATACTTGTTATTCCTCTGTTTTTGATTGTTTTGTTTAGCTCTTACTAACTGACTCGTTGTTATTCTACCTTTATGCTACAATAGTTTGTTCTATTACCCTGTCCCTGTTTAAATTGTTGTATGGGTTTTGTCTCCTGGTTGAGCCTTGACTGATACTAAGTAAATAAAGCACAAAGAAAACTTTCATTTTGTAAGTGTGGAACCATTGTCAGTATAGTGGAGTCTATGGGGCTATCTTTATGAAGACATGTAATTTTAGTTATACTAAATTTTGAATATTGAATTTGGAAATAGTCTCTGTTTACACTTATGCTGAGACTTTAAACACTACCAAGAAAAACTGTGAACTTATATATCCTCAGTCTTGAAGTTTTCATAATTCAGATGAGGGTCTGAATAAAGATTCCCTTACCAAAAGTTCTTCTAATTAATACTAATGGACAGCATGATCACATCTGCAAACATAAGGTTATTAAAATAATACCTTGTACTTGGATAAGCTACTATCTTACACAAGGCAAGTCTTTAATAGGTGTTGATAGTACTATACTTGATGGGGTAAATTCAACCAATTTTTCAGTTAGTTAAAGGAGTTTTCTGAGACCTACTTTTAAGATACAATTAGTCTAACTAAACTCATTCCATACAGATGACAGTGGTCTTTGTAATATTTCTAAAAATCAAAAACAAAAAGAAAAACAAAAGAAACTTCAACTTTAGCCAATCAGTTCAAATAAGTGGAGTAGTAGTGTTTTTTGCTTTTGTTATTGCTGATGCTTTCCTTTAGAGTGTTTATATGGGCAAAGAGAATACCAAAGATTGAATAAATGTAAATTTTACAAGAAAAATTAGTACTGAACACTCTTTTCTGAAAAATCAATGTCACATGAGAAAACTAAACACTATTAGATTACATTACAAAGCCCACATTTCCTACGTGAATCAGTTAGTTGCATTAGTGAGGAATCCATCATTATTTAAACCTGCTTAAGAATCTTGTTCACTATCAATTGATACTTTCAGACATCAGGAGAGATTCCCATGTGATTTGCAACCATTTACCCTTATGAATGATAGCAAGTGATACTAATGGCTCATGCTGCTTGTCTACACGATTACTTGTGGCCAATTTTCTTTACATGTCATTCTTCTAGCTGTAAAATGTGGAATGGACCTACATATTTGCTATATGGACTTCTTGTTTTTACATTAGATATAGTAATAACATGCTCTTTTGCCAGTTTCATTCTTTACCTTTCCAAATCTTTTCCAGCTAGCTAGTAAATTGTAGGGTCACCACCTCAGCCTACAGTTTCTCTCTCTCTCTCTCTCTCTCTCTCTCTCTCTCTCTCTCTCTCCCTCTCTCTGGCTCTCTCTCTCTAATGTATAGTCAATATATTTCATAATGTCTAGAGTAAGGGCGTAAGGGCCAAGAAACTTCTGTAAAGGGTAAATATATTATACCTGAACATCATAGAGGTTCTGTTATTACCATTTCTGTTATTACCACTATAACCACAGTTATAGTACAAATGCATCCATAAATAAGCACATGAAAGAAGCCAAATGTTAGGTAAAAGGAAAAGAAGAAACAAATGTATGATCTCAACAGGACAAGTTTATTGCAGAACAAACATGACAGGGACCACTTTGGCTCTAGCAACAAGAGCACCTGCCCTCCTACAGGTTATGGTGTCTTTTGTAGGGTGTCAGGGTAGGGCGAATTCAGTGAGAGAGGTTTGTGGTTCCCTGATAAGGACAAGTCTTGGGAGAGCACAAGCGGTAATGGCTGCCCAAGAGCAAGGTTTGGGAAAGCACAGGGAGTCACAACCACTATTAGTAGCAGTGTTGATGGTATTACGAGACCCCAGGTACAGCTGTGGCAGGAGGGGACAGTTTAGAGGGAGTCTCTGAGCAGGATGGTTGTGGCCATTCAGGATGGAGGTGAACTCCAATAAAAATTTATTTACAAAACAGGAAGCCAGTCAGATTTCACTCTGGTTGTTTGCCAGTCCTTATCTCAACGATTTTGGAAATACAAAAAAAAAAAGCTTTTCAAGGATTGTGTGACCTACGTAGTTTTGAGAGAATTACTATTGGATCACAATCTTCAATCTTGCTCTTATTAGCAATTAATCTGCCTGATGTTTGTGGTGGGCCAGTTCCTCTTTCCTACCCCTCCATTTTGGGCCAGGTAAATAGCTCAGTGGTACAGCACTTGCCTGGTAAGTGCAAGGTCTTGAGTTCAATTCTCAGTACAAAGGGGGGGGGCAGAGTGAGAAAGAGACACAGAGAGAAAGAGACAGAGAGAAACAGAGACACAGAGAAATCACTTCACTTTGCCAAACAAATGGTTCATTGTTCATTGTTCATTTAATCTGGCCCCACTGTGTAAAATTCTTTGGGGAACAAAAATCACTGCAAAAGATGTAAATCAAGTGGGATATAAAAAGGGATTTAATACAATGCTTCGTTCTTGAGAGATCTGCTTTAAGAAATCTTGGATGCTGTGCCTTATTTCATCAAGGTAGAAAACTGGTGGCAGATCACTGTAGCTTCTCCATGTATGCATCTGTACTTACCTGTATTTGTCTAACTAGCCAAAGTTCAACTTATCTTCCAGTAAGCTCTTGCTTCTAACCACTCCACTTTGTCACAATTACCTCTTCCTCTTGTTACAAGCTGCTGAGTTAGCTAGAAATATTAATAGGCAGTCAGATAGGGCTGGGTCCTGGAGGAAACCAGTGCAGAAGACCAGACCCCTTGTCACTGTGGGAGCTTCAGTACTTCTAAGGCTCTCCAGGAGATTCCTGTGTGCAGGCAGGGGTAAGCAACTACCTAGATCCTCTTTCTTTGCAAGTAAATCTACAGGTCAAGGTTTCTTTACACACCCTAAAGAGTGATTCTCACTTTCTTAAGCTCTTTCTTATGATTCCCTAATGACTAAACTATAAAATAAGATTTCCTAAAACTTGTATTTGTGATTATTTGGGAGCTGATGTGATTATTTTCTAGACATTAAGTTTCCTAAAAAAATGAAAATGTATAAACTTTAGTTAACCTGAAAATCTCCATGTGACAATGTCTTGGTCTCACCGATACTAGCTAGCATTTGTAACTCCATCATCTGATCAGACTTCCTGATTGCTTCACCTATTGAAATTATATATACCCCCTTAAGAAGCAACTTTCTCCATGAGCCCTTTAATGTGTTATCTGATAGAAATTATCTGGTTTCTGTCTTCCCTGTTCTTATTGCATTTAGTGTACAGTTCTCGTGGATAGTTGGCATACTCTCTGTACCTTTTGGCCGCTGGGTAAGCATCTCTTCTTTATAATGACCTGGAAAATACCTTAGGACTTTCATAGTGTCTAAGTTTGTGTTCTGTATAGCCTCCAAAATAATGCTTTGCCTTATTTATTCTGGATAGAACTTATGAATTTTATTTAATGTATATATTGTGCTTAAGAGATATCTACCACATAGAACACATTAAATAAATGCTATTTATTAGTATATGAGTCCCCTCAAGATAAGGCTAAATTGTAGGGGAAAACTGAAATCCTAGACTAAAATTATCATTGTCAAACATCAAAAAGAAATCTAATTTCTACATATCGTATATACACAATACTAAGTTATTATTGAATGTATTTGCTAGTCTAGGCTAAGCTATGTTGCTGAAATAAATAACCCCAATGTACCAATGACTTGACATAATAATACTTCCACTAGAAGTGTACGTCTGTTGTGCTCACTAGAAGTGCCATGTGAGTTGTTGTGGGTGCTGCTCTAATAGTTACTTAGAGACGCAAGAAGATAGGCTCCTTTACGGGATGGCACGATTTAGAATACAGATTCTGATCAGCTGCCACAGACAAACAGAGGTAAGTCTTAACTTCACTAGTGACTGTCCCAGCCTATTGCCTCCAATGAGTTACACAATCCTTCCCCAAAAGAAATTTGGAAGTGCTGTCATCTAATTGCCTATACAGTAGAGGAGAACTGGATATTGGTAAAACTAGTAATGTCTTCCCGAGCATATTTTCATAATTTAAATGTCCAAGATTTGTTTAAATATTAAAACATTTCTTTAAATACTGATAAAGAATGATGAAAAGTATTCAACTCAGAATTGGTTCATTGCATTGAATCCACATAATATAGTAATACTCAGTCAATAAAAACCTGATAAAATAATATTTTCAAGTGTGGGAATATATTCATGATACGGCATTAAATAGAAACAGAAGTGAATAAAATAGTAAGCTTACACTACTCCTAACTTGGGAAAAATACTTAGATAAATCTAGGGAACTAAACACCAAAATATTAATAATGGCCTGTCGTGAATGGTGACAATAATTTTGTCATGCTTTTCTATATTTTTTATTTTCTGTAGTTAACATATATTTTATTATCACCAAAATTATTTTGAGAAAGTGTTTCTCTTCATGTATATTTGTAAAAATAAGACTGTATATTTGATTTTTTTCTTAACTAACCTCCTGTGCATTTCATCTTTCTAATGACTGCAGTGAAACCTTATTTCCTTTTATACCATCCTATTTGGGATCTCAGTGCAAAGCCAATTGTATCATGTGCCCTTGGACTGGTGATAGAAGATTTTCTAAAGTAATTAGAAAAAAACTCAAAAACAACAGCAATAATCTAAAATCCCTTCAATCTTGAAACAGCTGATTATTATTGTCAATTCATGCCAAAATATTTTAACAAACACAGATCAGATTCTAAGCTTCTTATTCTTCAAAAATGACCACAGCATTTTTTAAAGTTTATTTTCCCCACCTAAGGAAAACACTTCCTATTCCTTGGAGTTCTAGTCCCTGTTAGAAAAATTGTGAGGCAAAGACAGAAAAGCAATATAAAAATATCAGGACTCACAGCGTGCTTATAATTTGGGACAGATGATTTATGTAGTTCTGAGATCAAGATAGATATTATAATATGGTGTAAATTAGAATGAAGATACTAAATAATTTACACTAATGCTCTCAGTTATAAAGATAACTGCCTCAAGTTGCAACTGATATAAATTAAGGGAATGTATTTAAATGTATATTTTAATCAATCAAGGCTCGTCTGCCAGCCGGTGCTAGATGCTAATGCATCCTCTCAATGAAACGGTCTGTTTATTAACTAATTAAATGCCAACTGCCTGAGTTGCTGAACTCAGATATGGAAGCGGATAGGGCTGTGTTCCGGTCATCTAGCACACTTCATGGTGCAGGGTTCAGCCTCCACGTCACTGTAAAATGATTTATTGCTAAATCATTTAAAATGCAGCTTATCTAAAATGTGAAGGCTGAGAGAAGATTAAGAGAAATGAGGAATCAGCAGTAAAGATATTCTACCAAAGGCACGCTGAAGACAGCCTCACATCAACTGAGACCTCTGGTTTCCACTTCTGCTGACCAGCTGCCTAGCACATAGGAGGATGCTAGGTAAATCTACAGGACTGAAATGAATGAAGCTGAATGTGCTATTAGGTATCTTGATGAGCTGAAAGAAAGACATCTTTTCAGGGAATCTAAGGGACTTGATAAAAAGCATATCTAAATAACCACCAGCATCAAAAGATTGTGGAATAATGAAAGAGAGAAAGAAGCACAGGTATAGGTGGTGAATGCTTGAGTTGAAAGCAGAACCAACAAATTAGGGTACATTAACAGCATGAGGAGTATAAAACATGAAAGAAAAGGCATTTGAAAGGAAAGCCAGAAGAATGAGATGAACTGGAAATTCACAATCAGTACCATTTCCTTACTAATCAAAATCCATTTTCTTTCGCTTTTATTTTTTTCTGCACTGGCATTTTTTTTTTCTCACACATCATGGGTATAGAAAATAAAATCAGCCAGAAAAGTGGCAGCTCCTCCACATCACTAACGAATCGCTATCAAACATTTTCAGGATTCTTTTTTTCTTTCTTTTTAATTTCCTCTCTTTATCTTTGAGATTAAACAGGAAAACCTGAGGATGATTCAAACTGTCTAGTTGGCTCAAATAATGTATTTACCAAAGAAAATTCCCCTATCCAAATTTTACCCTCAAATGAATTGCCCTTTTCATGATATGTTAATTTTTTCCAATCTGAAGAACTCACAAAACACTTTCGAAATGAAGATTAGTGCATTGACTAGAATACAATTATGTGACATGTGGTAGTTACTGAACTTAAAGCCAGTGTAAATATAATTTTAGATTGAAAGTAGTTAATATCTTTCTTAACTATAAATTTGAAAGTGAACTTAACAGAAAACCCTACATGGCAGGTATTCCATGGGATTTTCAATATCTATAATTTTTCAAGGTTGTATTTTTATCTTTTAATCTGGCTCCATTTTGAGGATGTTATTTTCTATGCTGTCTGAAAAATGATCCACAAAAGGATGACACTAAACTGGGGAGTTTATTTAACTGGATCCCTTATTAACCAACTCTGGCTAATTGGGAATAATTTAATGTCTCCTAATCTTTTGGGTTTTTGCCTTACTTTGATTAAAGAAGCTGACTTGAATGATGGATGTCTTCAGAGTCCTATAATGTCTGCTAAACTAGTTTAAAAATTACGGTTTGGTCAGAGCCACAGGGAGAGGACAGCGGACATGTTAAGGTATGTTTCTTAATTCTTCTAAACTAGATAAACCCTCAACATGAATTTGAATTCATGCTGTTAGCCACTGAACCTGGAGCTATTTCCTACTTGACTGGATTCATGAATTCTAAGTGAATTAGGTCAACAGCCCAACTTCAGTAAGGATAATCTGCCCTCATTTACTTCTCTAGATAAATGGTGGTAAAAGGCATCTTCTCAAACCTGTACAATACACCATGGACTTTCCAGGAGATATAAATATTTTCAATGTGTCATGTTGATATCAATAGTGAGATTAATGTTTGTGTTGGCCAGAGGAATTCTAACAATTCAGTATCACACAGAACTAGTTAAAGTCACTCAAGGTTTCCCCTGTGGTGTGTGGGAGTCTTTGACCAGCCAGAGAGAAGGGACACCCAGGAATTCTCCTGCTAGGATTCAGTCACGTGGCACTGCCACCATGTGACCTGGCTTCTCTCTACCCCACTCTGGCAGTCCCGAGACCATTAATGCTTACTCTGTAGTCAATGACTGCACCAAGAATGGCCAGGTACCCTAACTAATGCAGTACCAGTAAATGAGAAGCTGAGTTTCAATTACTTTCACATCTTTTTCCTTCGACCCTATTACTTTTTCCCCAAAGTAAAATCATGTAAGAATGAAAAGGAGAGTTTTGTGGAAGTTAGAAAAGTAGGACTAGTCCAATTTTATTCCCATACATCAAACTTTTATGCCATATGTATCTTATTTGGTTTTCCATTTTAACCTTATTGTTTCTTTTTGTGAGCTGTGCAAAAGTTAACACAACATTGTATCATTGGCATACAAAATAAAAAACTTTTGTCTTTCTGAGACATAGTTTCACTATGCAGTTCAGGCTGGACCTGAACTCACTTTGTAGCCAGGCTGTCCTCCAACTCAAGAGGATCCTCCTGCCTCAGCCTCCTGATTATAGGGGTGGATCACCACACCGAGGTTTGAATCAAATGTTGGGTAAATATTTTTGTAGCAATATAGCCATGAATGTACTGAATGCATTGTATTCAAATGTTTGCTTTTGAAAGTAGGAAAAGATGAATATATTCAGCAAGTTTTCCCTATGTGTAAGATTAAGAAGAAAGTATTATAGAGTCTTGTAGCCTTATGGCAAAATTGCAAGTGTAAGTTGGAAGTAGCCTTAGAATTTCATCTCACACAGTCTCACTTTACAGATGTAGAAACTGGGACCCATAGAGGGCAAGTTACTGCTTCAAGATCATACCATTTACCAGTGGTTGAACCTAGCTTTTCTGACTAGAATGTGTCTCCTTTGTTTCCTTGTGTCTTAGAACATTCATTTGAACATGCCCGACGTCTTTTGATGTCTTAGTCATATGGTTTGGCACAAACATAGTCACACCAACGAGGTCCGCTCTGAGCTGTCATGCCACCTCCCATAGTTGTACTTAAGATCAGCATTTATTGTACCCATCAATTAAAAGAACAAATGCACAATCTTACGTGATAACATTTCTAAAGCTCTATGAATCACTGGAAATGATATAGATGCAACTACTCAATATAGTCTACCCCAATTATTATGCCTCTCTTGTGGGATAATTAGGAGACGTTCACCGAAATATGCTTTTCATTTTCACTCACTAGCAATGACCATACACTGCCTCAGAGAAGATTTATTTTCCTTCCACCTCTGCTTCTACTAAGCTAAGCACTTATTCTCAGCTCATGCAAATGAAAGGTGTATATTCTATGCGTGAGTGTGTGTGTGTTTGTGTAATTAAGACATACATATTAACTTTTTAGCTGACACAAGAAGATACAGCTTCAAAATATTGGAAATTTGTTCCAGATAGAACACATCTTCATGTCTTCCATTCTATATAAAACAAGTGATATTTACAGGAATAATTCTCTATGTAATTACACAATTATTAAAAACATAGTAGTGAAGTAGGAGTTTTTATCAAGTCATTCAAATTAGTGCTATTTCATACTAATCACTATCTACTTGAATGTGTATTGCTTGGATGTGACTGTAGAAAGCTCGTTAAATAAATTTTCTTTAAAATTTAATTACTGGGAACTTCTTCAGATAATAATGATTATGGGTATAATTAGGATCTTTGTTCCTCTTTGTTGTTAGACTAAAAGGTACAAAGACTCAGAGAAAAAGAGATTGAAATTGCATATCCAACACTTGGAGAAGTAGTTGTCACAGGCATTGTAGAATATTAAAGAGCCCAATCTAGCAGTGGCGCTTCAAGATCGAAGTATGGAAATTGTAATTTGGCATTTAGTTATTTAGTCTCTCATTTTCTTCCCAAATTGCCTGGGTTGTATCCATGAACTATAAGTGAGAAACAATGAAAGGCCATTTGCTCTAATGTCTGACTGTAGGAGATGTTAGCAATGTCTAATTTCTTCACTTCCAAAGATTGTAGGACTCAGAGCCTGTACTTTGGTAACTTAATAAGCTCACAGGAGAGGTGCTGTTTATTTCCTCTTGCCATGTTGAATAAAAATAGCATTTATACTCTCAGGACTCAATGCCGGCTGACCCTCTGTAATTTCAAAAAACACATTCACATCCTGACTAGTGAAATTTTTCAGACTCTTTTTAACATGGTGATTGAACTATGCATAAAGTGATGGGTGTAACAAAGTGTTTCCTCAGATTACTTCATTTGGAAACAATGTACACTGAAAAGAACTGCTGCCTCTGATTTCTGGATTCAATTAGTATAACAATCTCCCAATGCCTCAGTGAAAGATGGTTGCAAGTCAGTATTTTAACACAAAAAGCATTTTGTACTATGAAATTCCAAGCTCAGAAATAAATTGTGGCCATTTGTGTTAAAGACTTCCAACACATATAAAAAGCATAGTGTTTTAGCTCATCCCAACTCTAAATATTATGTTTGTAAAATACTAAATGTAAGAAATTAGAAAATATTATTATTGCTAAATATGGATGCCACTTATGAGAAGAGTAAAGAGGAAGAGCAAATTCGTATTCACACATTAGTGTTGGAATACAGGATGAAGGAGCTCTGCTTGTATCAGCAAAAATAATGATGTGAGGCAGCGACTTTCCGACCTAGTGTTTTCCCGTTACTAGCGGACCTTTGCTGGTCAGCTACCATCTGGGGAATTCCATGAGGTGTTCCAGCCAGCTCTGCCTGAGCAGGACTGAAGTCTCAGCAAGCCAATGAGGGCATACTCAAAACACACAAGCAGCTGTGTGAGGAGGTAGCTAACTGACACCGGCATTGCATTTGAGTTGCTTTTTATTTTGAGAGTTATATAATTTGCCTAGGGTTTCCGGAATTGGGTAGAATAAATAGCGATTCTGTGTTTCACAGACGCAGGAAAGGCAGATGCAGACACAGGAAAGGTGCTGTAGGAGGAAGAACACCAAGACTAGGAGGGACAAGGGTGGCAGTGACAAACAAAGGGAAGCGACCCCTACCATCATCATGAAAACAGAGTCTCCGAGCTTTTTCTTTTCTTTTTTCTTGTTTTATTTTTCTTGTCATTGAAATAGCCACCTTTGTATCAAGAATGCTGGACTTTCCTTGGTAGAAAAGAGAAGGTGTGGCTGTGATTTTTTTCCCTGGGCTCCTCTGTGTTTCTGTGTGGTCTCTACAAGTTTTATAATCCTCTGGTTCATCCCAACACCAAGTATTAACGGTGTGACTGCTGCCTTTATAGGTTAAGAATTAAGATTTTGTCAATAGATGCTATTTTTTTCAGCAGAGAGGAGAGATCAGACACATATTTAGCACAGGGAAAATCTGAAATGCTGCTATTGAAAGTAAGAAATGCAACCATGGAAAAGCTCAGCTGGAATTTCCTGTGGCTATATTAGCAGGCAGGACATTGGGCCTGGCTCATTGCTGCATCAGGGTCATGGTTCTACACAAGCCTTTCATCTCCCATTCACACCTGCTTGGGCAGAGGGAAGACAGGCAGAGTACCTGGTCCTGATATGGTGCACTGTCCGAGATCTATGGAAGGCAAGGTGAGCACTTACATCTCTGGGCATTTTAAAGAATTTTGAGATGAGCGATATCACCGTTAGTCTATATTTTGGGGGCTACAGTTGCATACAATGAAAGATACTTTCCTTCATACTCAGACAGACTCATACATAAATATCTCCATTTTTATTTTTAAATGTCTCCATTTCAGTTATCCAAATAATGGAAGATTGTTTAGGGAGCTGATTAAATCTACAATGAGATTTTTGTAACTTTAGTTCTCAGATTTGAGATGCTTTTAGCTAGCTTATGTAATAGATGCTTTAAAACAATAATACTGTAAGTTGAAAAGAATGGGTAAGATTGTCTCTAAACATCTTTGGGATTCATTGATCCTTCAGTTTTTGTTGGTCTTAGGTCTGTTGTCTCATACTGACACCTGCTTGGGACAGTATATCAAATTGGGTATGAGCATCATATAATGATCAATAAGAAAGGGTAACAGCCAAAGGGGTCCCTTAAGCAAATATTAGGGTAAGCATGCCTATGTCTAAACTAAAACAGGGCCTCGCCACTTCAGCCTTCAGATCTCTGGCTGAGATTCTCGAGGACGTATCTCTCTCTAAGCCTTGCCTTGATGAGGAGACAGGACTAATGGGTACATCTCCCACTGCCTGAAAGCCAGCATGTCTCTTATCAAGCTTGTCATTATCTTTGCTTTCAGATGTGTCAGTCTGGTCCCCAACTCTGGTACCTGTAAAGATCTCCCATTCTTTAGTCTCTTCCCTAACAGATCCACTCATCTCTCCAAATCTGTATAATCTTACAAATGTGAAGTTGAGCACCCTACTCTTCCATATCAAATTCTCCACGGCTTCAATTTGCCCCCAGGACAAAACCTGTGCACCTTGGGTGCATGCAAGGGTCTTCAGATTCCGGTCCTTCTTGGGCTGCTATTTGTCAACAAGGGCATCCTAGAGAGGGTCTTTCTTCACAGTAGAAGCATCCTGAAGTTAGGAGCTTTTTCTCTTTTGTAATCTGATGTAGAGTGGGCCACAGACACCAGTAAATAAATATTTGTTGAATGATACAGTGAATGAATATTTGGGCATCACCTCCTATGTCATTTTTATTAAGCATTTTAATATTATTTGACTTCTCAGAGTAAATCACACAGACGTACCTTGGCGTATGAAGTTTCCTCTTCTTGAAACATCAACCTCATCTTCCTTTCTTGGCTTAAACACCTCATCCTGTAAGACATATATCAGATGGTATCTTTTGTGAAGCCCTCTCTGAACTTCTGGGTATGCCTGACCTGCCTTCCTCTGTGCTTCCAGCACATTCTGGGAAAATTTCCACTCAGTCTTACTCGAAATTATCTTAAAGTGCAGTGTGTATGCCTGCATACTCCATTAAACAACACATTTCTTGGGACTATGCTTTGTACAGAGCCTTGCACAAAGTAGACCCTCAAAAACAACTTGGTGATCAGATTTGCTCTATGATTTCTTTTTATTCATTCAAGTTTGTGCCAGATCTGACATCTGGGAAACTGTTAATATTGATTATGCAGTGTTTGTATACTGCTAGTATTCTCACAATGCATTGTTCCTGAATTATCCTGTTTCATTTTTTCATAAATTGTTTTTTTACTATTCTTTAATGAAGTAAAATGAGATGCAATGGCTACACATATTTAAAGTGTATAGTTTGATGTTTTGATGTGTTTCTGTATCCCAGAGCTATCACCAGAACTGAAATAGTGAATAGTTTGTAATTCCCCAAATTTTTCTTGGGCCCTCTTTTCTTCTCTTTTCTCCTCCCCCTTTCTTAGCAACTAATGATTTGCTTAAAAAAATACTGGAGATTAGTTTGCTTCTACCAGATATTCATGTAAATTAAGTCAAACATACTTATTTTTACTAAACATACTTGTTTTTACATATTTATTTTTACTTTGTTTGAGATCTGTTTATGTTATTGGGATCTTTTCTTTTTATTGCTGCAGAGTTTTCAGATTACTTGAGGGATGCAATGCTCACTTTGACAGCACATATACTAAAGTATTATAGGCATGCAATATGATTTGTGTTCTGCCTTGATTACTATAACTTTATAATAAATCTTGATATTAGATAGTGTTAACTTCCCAATTTTATTCCTTTTGAAAGTTGGCTTTGAAAATATATTATTTTAGGTTTTATTTTTAAAATAGAACTGCAACCAAAAGGCTGTAAGGCAATATTTTATTTTACCTTGCTCTTCTGAAAATATCTTACCGTGAGCAATAACAGTTCTCTTTCCTCTAGTGCTTTTATGTGATTCATGTTGTTCTGAAAAGCTCAGAAGTATGACATCTTTTTTGTCTCTTTGAAATTTGTTCCTGCCATTTTGTCAGAATGCTCTGAGAATTTTTGAAGAGTGACAGTTTTCCCAACTTTAGTTCACCACACATAAAGTGCTCACATATTGAAAAACAAGTCATTCTATATGTTGGGAGACATGCTTTTCTCGTAGGAAGAGAAGAAATAGAAAGAAAAAGCAACAACCGTTAGTGCACAATGATGCAGAAGGTGTTTGCCTGAACTCGAGACAATGGGCGCTAATGGACCATTTGGGCTATGTGCTCAAGCCTTTTCAATTTGCAACAAGAGAAATCATCTCTGATGATGCTTTACTCAGCCAAGTTCTTCAATCAGCCAAATTACAAAAACTGAAACTTCAAGGCATAAGACCATCTTTGGAAGGACAGAAAGTCTGTTTGGCAGCTTGACTACTGAGTAGCATGTGGAGCAGGCTGGGAAATTGTCAGAAAGGTGCAAATGTGCACAGGGTCCATTATTCTCTCTGCTAATATTGTCTAGTCCATTCTTTAGTCATGAATAAACAGTTGTAATGCTTCTTTTGTAACTGAGCAATATTGGGCTTCTTGGACACATCCATACCAACCTATCAGTTCAGAGTCCGGATAAAGGATAGAACATACAAAGGTTTCCAGAAGCTTGCAGGTGTTGAGACATCTTTTCATTGTCTACTCCCTTCTGCTACCAAACTGAAATCACTGGAACCAATTCAGAGAAGCAGTTTATGGGGAGAAATGCCCTTTCTCATGAAGACTGATGTGGAAATAAGATAGTTAGGATATGTTTTGTTCAAAACCAAAGCAAGGATAGGGGAAACAGGGTCTTCCGTTAATCAAGCTACCCACCCCTGTGTGTTAACGTGATTAAGAATGTCTTTAAAAGGCATACTTTGCTGGTAGGTAGCTGGCAGAGTGGAAGGGCCTGCCCTGTCATGAACTTTTGCTTATCTTTTAAATGAATGCCATGATCTAAATAACTGTCGAGGCCTTTTCCAGCTCTGAAAAAAATTTGTAATTCTTGTTGTTTATGAATGTGTTTTCCTTATCTAATCCATTAGGTTGTAATTTACTCAACGATAGAGTTTATGACTCTTGGGTATTCTGTAATAACTGAAACACTTAGAAAAATCTTTCTGTCTTGAAGAAGTTGAGAGCTCTTTCAAAGGCGCAAAGTTCCAGACAGTTCTGGAGTTTGTATAACTTTGACTTACCCTCCCTTCATGGGCAAAATAGAGGTAAAGAAAACCAACCAGGGAGTCATGGGCTGTTCTTGAAGACAAAATGAAATAATTTCATAACTAACATAACAAATATTCATGTACAATCTGGTCTCTGCTTGGCATGTCTGCCTCTCCTGCTTTACCTAATGGTCTCTTACCTTACTTTTTGAATCTTATTTATAATGTACTTCACAAAGAAAGTCTTCCTGAAATCCTTGGATTAGACAAGAGTCATTATACTACTTAAAATAATGCATGGCACCTATAATAGCACATTTGTTCCTGTAATTGTTTTATTTCTACCTTACTCCATTACATTATAATCTGCATGAAAAGAAGTTTCTTATCTGAGTTTTTTTGCTTGCATTGTAGTTTTCATACTCAACGCTGAGCCTGATACAATCATTAGATATTTATTGAATGATTAAATATATAATTGAACCACTAACTGGATTAAAGACAACTGTGAGAAGAAGATGAAGGAGAATGAGTTTTCTAGCAAAAGAAAGCTGTTTATGCAAGTGATTAAAATGTTCAACCTTTAGAAATCCTAGACTATCCACAGTAAGGGCTAAAGTTATAAGAACCTGGTTAAAAGTATCAGACCATAGAATTAAGATAACCTAATAGTATCAGCTACATGGTATCTTAGTTATTTTTCTCATTGTTAAAACAATATCCAACACTCAAAGTTAAGGAAGGAAAGGTTTATTCAGTTCACAGCTTGTAGAGGTTTCAGCCCATAATTGGCTGGCTCCAATGCAGGGTGGCATGGCAGACAGGCATCACACAGGAGAAACAGTTCATGGCAGGCAGAAGGCACCAAAGCAAGCAAGGGTCCTTAGAAGCTTCTTTCTACCCATTTTGTACTTTATCTAGACTAATGGTATTAGGGTGGTGCCACACCAATCAGTGGACTGATTTAGTAGTCACACACCCCTAATCCCAACATCACAGACTCTAGATTCAGCCACCTCTGAAAAAGCCCACAATGACTACATGAAACTTTGGGTGGGGTGTACCTAGACACAAATCATAACTCATGGATTGAACACTCTCCTTGTACCAAGGTTTGTTTTAAGGCCATTGTATGCGATTATTCTTTTAATCATTGTAACTTGGAATTCTTGACTTCAGGACAAGGAAAGTAGATACAGGGAAGTTAAGTAACTTACTTCTGAGTTTAGAGTTCAATGATAAGTCAGATTTATACTTGGAGATAGGAAGATCTGACTCAAGGTCATGTTCTCAACTTTTTGACTATCTCCCATGTGTATTTCTTCTCACTATTGCTTGATTACTTCTTGATATCCATGGCCTTAGAAATCAAAGATGAAATCTAAGCCCTTTATAGGAAAGGATTAAACTTCAAAAAGAAAATCTTTTGGAAGAACATTGCATATTGCATTTCTTATCACTGAGACACAATACCCAGCATCCACAACTATAATGAGGAAAGGTTTATTTTAGCTCACACTTTGCAGAAGCTTTAGTCCACATTAGGCTGACTCTACGGTAGGGCAGCATGACAGAGGGACATGACAGAGGAAAGTGACCTCAGGGCAGGGCAGTAGGAGGCTGAGAGAGAGAGAGAGAGAGAGAGAGAGAGAGAGAGAGAGAGAGATCAAAGAAGGAAGATGGAGAGTCTTCCAGGCCGTGCCCCCAGTGACCTTTGACAAGCTTCAGCTCCCAACATCACATTTAACTGTAAACTCATCAGGAGATGAATCTGCTGATGAATAGCATGCTTTCATGATCCAACCATCTCCCAAAAATCTGATCTGTGAGTGCAGAAGGCTTTGGGAGGACATTCTAATACAAACTGTAACAGAGGAAAAGACGAATTTGCATTAACCAAAATGGTAAGTCAGTATTAAAGGTGCATTTAAGAGACTGACTGCATCAATCAATTAATATATAGAGGCTTATTGAGAAATTCTTCTGAAGTTTAGCTATGTAAGTCTCCAAATTCTAGTGAGTTCAAAGAAAGGAATGTAGTTTATGTTGGACATCAGGCAGTCTAAATCTTAGAATCTCTCTGTTTCTGTTTCTGTCTCTGTCTCTGAGTCTGTCCCTCTGTAGGTCTCTGAGATGAGGAGCCTTTGACATGCTGAGTACCACTGAAACTCACAGCCTTCCCCAGAATGCATTCTTAATGGTGAGTACTGTTGATGGTAACCCATAATTTTTGTACATGTTCCAAAGTAATCATCTGGGCTATTTTTCCATACTAGCAAATGAACTCAGCAGAAGTCCATGAGCCCAACTCCATGCTGGCAATATCCGGTAGATACACAGAAAAGCGATGTTAGGGCTGGAGATTTGGCTCAGTGGCAGAAGCGCCTACCTTGTAAGCGTGCAGTCCTAAGTTTGATCCGCAGTACCGATAAAAAAAAAAAAAACCTCTAAAAAAAAGAAAAGAAAAGAAAAGTGATGTAGCTCCTTTTTTTTTTTTTATCACCCTGAGTTCTGTTTCTGTGGAGAATTTGTCTCATACAGTCATGTAATACTGGATTTATAATTTTTTTCTTTTAGACTAGGCCTTGCTATTCAATTCAGGCTGGCTTTGAACTCACTATGTAGCCCAGACTGGCCTAGAACTCTCGCCAAACCTTCTGTCTCAGCCTCAGTGTGGGAACTATAGGCATGGGCTATCATGCCTGGCTGCATTCCTGTGTTTTTATAAAGCAGTGGCAAAGTTTGTCTAAAAAAGTGAAAGTGAAGAGTGAGAGAGAAACTGACTTTGCAGAGTGACCAAGAAAAAGGATAAAAGCACATTCTAGAGAATACAGTATGGGGTGTCTTAAGGGAAGCCAGGATATTTTTTTAATGGTGACAAAGTTTCACATTTATTAAAGATAGGAAAAAATAGGGTGGGGGAAAAATAGGCTCTGTAGTGCAAGTTTAGGCTGAGGAAAAAGGGAGGAAAAAAATATACTACCACTGGGACCCATGGCCCATGCCAGTAATCCCAGTGCTTGGGAGGCTGGGGCAGGAGGATCACTGCAAGTGCACTACATAGTGAAACCTTGTCTCAAAACAGAACGAAACAACAACAACAACAAAAAATATACTCCATATAATAGGGTGGGTTATATAAAGAGAATAGATTGAATTTTTTGTTTTGATAAAAGTGTAACTCTTAGCTGTGCATAGTGGTACATGAAGACTCTAAATTCAGTCTCTAATACTGCAAAAAATAAAAACAAAATGGACTTAAAAAGCAAAAGGAGGGAAAGAAAGTGCTCTAAAGGATATAACTGCATGTATGCTTAAGTGTGTAGGATTGATAACTGTATTACTAAGTTTTTTTGGATCAGTGAACAGAACTGTTTGCAGCCTCATTGTTTGAATGTCCACTTTGTATGCCTTAATTTTGTAACATGAACAACTATTTCTAAGAAGACAATATGTAATTTATCAACTAGTGATTTCTTACTATTTTTTTGAAATTCTGTATTATTTCTACCCTTTTTTCTGATTTGCCTTTTTTCTCTTTAAATAAAAATTAAAAAAAAAAAAACAAGCCAACAAATGAATAACAATAAACCGGAAATGGCAGTGCCTGCCTGTGGGAAATCCAGTACTGTGGGAGCCTGAGGCAGGAAGATCACAAATTCAAACTTAGCCTAGGCAATGTGGTGATTTTGATGTAGCTCCTTTGAAACACGGGCAAGTTAGTTGAGAAAAATATACAGCCAGAAATAATTAAAAGAGAAAAACATGCCACTCAAACTCCTCATGTGGAAACCATCAGTGGGTACAGTTGCAGGCATGTTTAAAGTAATTCACCAGATCTAAATGTTTAATCTTTCTGACTGCAGTCACTGACCTTTTGAAGGTACTAATTTTGGTGTGAATTTCCTTTCAAAATATTTGTGAGAACCTAAATTTATGCTTTATTCCCATTGTCCCACAGGTTGAAAATGCAGAGTAGAGCTACCTTTTTCAAAGAATCTCAGGGCAGGAGCTTGGAAATGCGGTGTCTCATAGTATTGAGTTCTTGCTCACAATTATGTAATGTTTATCTGCTCATTTGTAAGACAGTTGATTTTCTCTTCTTATGTTTCTGGTTGTCACAAGATTATACACGCTCACACATACACACACATTTATAGAAAACGTTTTTTTATATATCATAATTTCTCTCAACATCACATTGTTAATGTTTATCATCAATGGAGTAAATATCTATCTTGAGAGGTTTATTTGATTTTACTTTCTTTTTCAATAACGGTCAATTAATCAATTCAACAAATATGAGGCATATCATAATATTAACCCTGGATTGGTCACTGAGAATCGAATAATGGATGAAACTGTGAACAAGCATTTCTGGTCTTGTTCTACATAGGAGAACTGAGGAGGCTGGAGGGGGTGAGTATTCTGGCTATGAGGCCACAGCACGTTTTTAAAATTTTGATGGTCTAAATGACAATCAGTGGTACACTAGAGCCTTCGTGGTTTTAAACTGTAGATTCCATCCCTGATGGAGGAAGCTGAGGAAGTTAGTGTTCTCTGCTGTTCTCACCATGAAGCTATGGAGTTGTTTTTAAATCTTCATGGATTCAGTGGTACATATTTCTTTGATGCCTTTGTGGTTTTAAACCCTGAAGATGCAGACTCATGTTTTCCCACAGCTAGGTGTTTCCAAAATTTAAGACAGTCTTTATCATATATAAATGTGGTCAATAATTATTGAACAATACTCACTGTAAAGTAAAATTAAGAAAAGAAATATAAGGGAAAAGGCAAAAGAATCATATAAGTTCATTGTTTTTGTGTTTAAAATACTAGACAAATATCAAATAGTCTATTTTATCACATTTACTTTAGATTTTTTTGGTGAAAATCTTTGATATAAAACCACTACTTGGGAATTAGGGTCAATCTTTGTGTCCAGAGTATTAGAGTGATGTATACAATGTGTTGTTTTATTACAATGACTTTTATTAAGGATGAAGTTAACCATGATTTCTGTTGTTGCCCAGTCTAATGGTACATATGAAATTCAGCTATAAAAACCTAGATCTTATTTTAGATAGTGCATTGGGAGAGAAAAAGCCAAAGCTCTTTCCTGAGCATTTTTCATCTGGAGATGAATCATAGGCAATTAACAGGAACAATTCTAATTAACTGACATAATTAAAAAACTAATAATGTTTAACATTATTGTTTTATACAATGACATTAGCTTTAACAGCCTAGCAACACATCAAGGCCTCATTTCCATAGTCACAGAATATATTATTTATCCTGGGTTTCTCTGGTAACCAGTTTGACAATAGTAACCGCACTGTGACTTCCTAAATTGTTTTGCCATACAACTTCATAATTTATGCCATTGGCAGTAATTGTAATGTCTGTATAATTTCCTTTTAATTATCAACTAATGAAATTTACATTCATTTGGGCAAAACAAATATTCATATTCAACTTCCAATCACCTGTCCATACTTGCATTTAATTTACTCAAGTTTGGTGTCTGTTATTTATATTTTTAATATCAAACTGTGAGAGGAATATTAACATTTATATCCTGATTAGTGTTTAGGGAAATATTGATTATGTGGCTCTTTTCCTTTCTTTGCCTTTAAATTTTTAGAGTGTGATTTTTTTTTAATTCAAGAAGATACAGACTTCCTAGTTTCTTCACATTAAACTCCAAGGGGTTTAAGTGGAATTAATTTAGTAAACTTTAATTGCAGAATAATCTCTGCCTGTTCCCTTATCTCTTGATTTATTACAGGCATTTATTTCTACTTTGAAAAATTCTCATCAGTTTCCCAGGGAATTAATTTAGATTTCTAAAAAGAAAAAAAAAGCTGAAATTGCATCTAAATTCAAATTAAGATGCTAATTACAATAATTATTTCATCACATTATATAGAAACTTTGTACATATGAACATAGCAATTTTGAGGGAAAAATGTTAGCTTTTGTAATCGTAATTCTTGCAACTTTGGAACAGATGAATTCCTTAGTTTAATTAGTTGTGTACAAAGACCCTACCCTCAAAAGAAGTTATACTGAGTGTCAATCAACTACTAATTTGAAAAATGATAATAAATAGTCTTTATAAGTGAGCTGAGTGCCAATACTAATCCACCAAAGCAAGATGAGCATGTGATTAGTAAACTATGGGGGTCGATCATTAACAGGCTTGAACAGTATTATTTGGACCAGAGAGATCGACACTGATGAACTGTGCTTATCCAAATGGGGAAAAACTTATTTAAAAGTGATTATAACTTATTATTATTATTAAAAAGGAGAACACATTAGGAAGAGTATTAGTTTATTCTGCACCTGGGTCCAGATCATGTAGGACAACACCTCTATGTACACAGCCATTGGATATCCACAGGTTCCACAGTCAAGGTTTAATTCTAGGAAAGAAATTGTTGTGAGAATTGATGGGCAGAAACATGCATCTCAGTATTTGAGAAAGAAAGATTTTTTGGGGGGGCAGTTAAGCCTTGTTTCTTTGAATTGAAAAGAAAAATAAGAATTTTTAAATGTCTTTTCACATGAATTCAAATTATTTTTCCTAATACCTTGAGTTAAATGTAGACTTGGTCCCTTATAGGTAATACATGTGCATTTAGATTAGAATAGGTGAGTTTATTCCCATGCATTTCATGCTTTTGCTGGGCTGAGGACAAATATGTTTATATTTAATAGAAATATAGAACATACTGATTACAAGAAATTTCTCATTTGACTTTTCCCAGAAATCTTATCAAAAATAAGTTTTTTGGGACTTCAGTTCTGCTTTTGACTATGTTAAGATTTTGAAGATTCTAAAGTGACGTATTAGGAAGCCCACTGAATTAGGCCAGCTGCTTGGTGTCTATGGAGCTCTAGAAAAGCCTCTTTGCTTCTCTGATCCTTGATTTCCTATTTTGAAAAATAGAAATGGATAGCAATACCTACTTCCTAAGGGTTCATGTAGAATTAAATAGAATAATGGAAGTAAAGTGACTTATGAAATGTGAGGCTTGTACAACTATAACAACCTATTATGACTATTATGGCCTTAAATTGAAAAAGGAGTTGATTTTAATGTAACTTCCATTTTATAGAATGTTAGTACCTGAGGTTCCATGGGAAAAGCCTCCCTAAGTGGTCATGAGAGTTCAGGGCTCAGGGTGTTTCCTAAATATTTTTGCATATCACCAGCTCTATTTCCATTATTCTGTTTCAACAAACCATTTACATGTGCAGTTATAATGTGCAAGGCATTTCCCTAGAGAGTAAAAGCAAAAAAAGAAAGGAAAAGAAAGAAACATTGTGCTTGAGATTAAACCAGAGCCTTGTGGATTTTAGGAGACAAACTCCATCCATCACCTATCTGCCATCCTGGGAACCTTGGCCCAGAGAAACCCAGGTGCTTGGTCAATTCTCCTACATCTCAGGATGGGCAGTCAATGTGGAAAGCTCCTACGATTTGGCAACCAGCTCATTCAGATGAAGCCAGTGTAAATCCACTCTAAAAAAGGGAAACTCTTTGTATATAAACCCCTAATTAACAAATGATTTTGTTATAGAATTATAGACATTACTCCCATAGTCTAGAGTACAAAATCACTAGTTACCACAGTTGTTCAATTTCTAATTTGTGCTTGATGCTATCACTATCATCAATTATAGTACTGTACCTAGGATGTCATATCTGTTGTAATTGGTTGTTCTCCATTACATAACAATATTGAGAAGCTCTGGGGTAATAACCTCATTAGAACCCAAAATCAAAAGCCTGAGGACTGAGCCAAACAGAAACCAACATTCCACTCTCAATTAATAGGGAAGGTAGGATCTTGGGATAAACCCAAACCAGTGCTCTCCTATATTCCTGAAGAATAGATTTTTTTCCTAGAGAGGCCTTAATACTAGTGATATTGCTACCCTCTACCAAAACTCACAAAGTTCATCACAGAAAACAAAATAAATTTCATCAAGACAAAGGAGAAAATTGCAATCTCAGATTTCCAGCCCACCCAGAACAAGTCCAGGAGACGTTGACATAGAAGAAATTGGAAGACACCCACCTGAAATTTCTGAAATGATAGCAACTGAAGTAAAGAAACAAATCAATGAGGCTGTAGAGGAGATCAGATCAGAAATAATCTATTAAGTTAAAAAAGAAATGATAGCCATAATGAAAGAAATGCTGAATATATCTAAATAAGATATGACAACAAATAGAGGAGCATAGGAAAATGATGGAAAACTTGAACAAACAATATAAGAAATAATTACCATGTATGAAACAGATACAAAGAGATATCAAAAAAATTAAAAATTTCATTGAAAGCTGGCAAATGAAATTTGCTTGAATGAAACTGGAGACGTGATTGCAGGTAGTGATCATGAAAAGAAAGATCTGAAAATAATGAGAAACCAGGAAATAACAATTCATTGACTGCAAGATGATGCAAAGAAAAATAATATAAGATTGATAGTAGTCAATGAAGAAGCAGGGATCAACACAAATTACACAAAGATTATTTGCAGAAGTGATAGCAGAAAATTTCCCAAGCATTACAAAAGAATCTGACATACAGATAAGTGAGGCATATACCACAACTAGCCATAACCAAAATAAATATACACCCAGACATATAATAATCAAGATCACAGAAATTTGGCACAAGAACAGAATATTAAAAAGTGTTAAAGAAAAGAAACAGTGCTTATAGGGAAGCCCATCAGAATCATGGCAGACTTTATAATGCAAACCATTGTGTCAAGAAGAGGTTGGAGTGAAGTATTTCAAGTCTTGAAAGAAAATAACTGCCAACCTAGATTGATGTGTCCCGCAAAATTCTCTTTCAAAATTAATGGAAAAATAAGACACTTCCAAAAAAAAAAAAAAAAAAAAAAAAAAAAAAAAAAAGAACAGCTGAAGAAAATCTTGACCAACAAAGCAACCTTACAAAACTACTGAAAGATATTCTAGAAAGAGATAAAAATCATCACAATTCCAAGAACAAAAGAAAGAAACCACCAAGCAGGGCAAGCAATGAAACAGAGGGGAAAAGTAGGGAATCAACAACAGGAAGATAAGATGACAAAGATAATCCAATACATGTCAGTTATAACAATTAATATAAATGGCCTTAATTCACCAATCAAAAGAAACATGGCAGAGTAGATCAAGAAACAAAATCCAACAATATACTGTATAAAACAAACACATTTTACTCAAAAGGAAATGCATAGACTGAAATTTAAAGATGGAAAACAATACTCCATGCAACAGGAACCCAGAAAAAAGCAGGGATAACTATTCTGTTTGCAGACAATGTGCACTTCAAACCAAAAATGATCAAATGAGCTAAAGAAGGTCACTACATATGTATTAGGGGAAAACTTCAAGAGGAAGAGACAACAATCACAAATATATATGTACCAAATACAAGAGCACCCAGTAATATCAGACAAATAATAATAGATGGAAAAAATCAAACAACCAATAACACAATTGCAGTGGGGGATTTAACACCCCACTGTCACAAAAGAGATAGATCAACTAGACAAAAAATCAGCAAAGAAATAACAGAATTGAACCAAACTTGCAAATAAATGGATTTAGTAGACATTTACAGAGTGCTCCACTCAACACCACCAAAATACACATTTTATTCAGCTGCACAGGATGTTCTCTAAAGTAGACCATATACTATCCCATAGAATACGCTTAAGTAAATGCAAAAGAATTGAAATTATGCTATGCATATTATTTGATCATAGTTCAATGAAACTAGAAATTAATGACAAAAGAAACCACAAAAACTCCATAAACACATGGAAATTAAGTAACACCCTCCTGAACAACTTATTGGTCACAAATGAAATTAAAGAAATTAAACAATATCTAAAATGACAAAAATGCAAATACAACTTCCAGGAACCTGTGGGACACAATGTTAGAGGGAAATTCATAGCATGGAATTGTCACATCAGGAAAATAGAGTGAGCACAAATAAATAACCTAATACTGTACCTCATGCTACTAGAAGAGCAGGTCAAGCCCAAATCCCAAAGAAGGGAGGAAATTATAAATATCACAGCAGAAATTAACACAATTAAGAATAACAAAGCAATGCAATAAATTAGTGAATTGAAGAGTTGGTTCTTTGAAAAAAAATAAAATTGATAAACCCATAGCCAACCTCATTAAAAAAGGAAAGAAAAAACTCAAATTCATGAAATAAGGAATGAAAAGAGTAAAATCATTATAGAACCTGACAAAATTCAGATCATCAATACCTACTTCAAAAATCTTTACTCTCACAGGATGGAAAACACAGGAAAATGGACAGATTCCTACAAACATATAAATTCCCAAACCCAGATTGAAAAGATATAAAAATTACAAATAATTTAATATCAGTTAATGAACATGAAAATGTAGTTGAAAATTTGACAAGAAAGAAAATCTCAGGTCCTGATGGATTCACAGTTGAATTCTATAAGAAATTTATAGAAGATTTAATACCAGTACCCCTCAAATTTTTAATGAAATTGAAAGAGAAGCAATTCTCCCTAACTCATTCCTAGAGCCAAATTTTACCCTGATACCAAAACTAGAGAAAGACACAACCAAAAAAGAGAACTGCAGGCCAATCTAAGGAACATAGATGCAAAGATCCTCAACAAAATACTAGCAACCAAAATGCAACAAATCATCAAGAAGATTATACACTATGATGAAGTGGGCTTCAGCCAAGAATGCAGGGATGGTCAACATGTGCAAATCAGTAAATTTAGTACACCATATTACAGAGCCAAACATAAAAATCACATGATCATTTCAAAAAAAAAAGCACAAAAAGCTTTTGATAAATCCAACAATCATTCATGATAAAAGCCCTATGGAAAATTGGAATAGATGGTCTTTACCTCAATCCAATAAATGCGATCTATGACAAAACAACAGCCAACATCATACTAAATGGAAAAAAACTAAAAGCTTTCAACCTAAAATCAGGAATAACACAAGGATATCCACTATCACCACTTCTATTCATTATAGTTCTGGAAAAACCCAGAGCAATTAGCCAAGAGAGGAAAAATAAAAGGAATAAGGATAGAAAAGTAAGAAGCAAATTATCTTTATTCACAGACAACATGATACTCTACTCAGAAGACCACAAAAACTCCACCAAAGACTTCTAGATTTAATAAATAAATTCAGTAGTATAGCTAAATACAGAGTCAACACTCAAAAATCAATAGCATTCTTGTACACAAACAAAAAACTCATTGAGAGACAAATTAGGAAAACCATACCCTTCACAATAGCATCCAAAAAAAGAGAAAAAATAGTTAGGAATCAATCTAACAAAGGAAGTAAAAGATCTATGCATTGAAATGTATAATAGTCTGAAAAAAGAAATCAAAGAGGATCTCAGAAAATGGAAAGATATTCCCTGCTTGTGGATAGGAAGAAAGAAACATGAAAATGACCATACTCCAAAAACTGTGATGTAGATTTAATGCAATAACAATAAAAATTAGCATACTCAGAGATCTAGAGAAAAGGTTCCTAAAATTCATCTGGAACCCAAAGAACCCTGGAATAGCAAAAGCAATCCTGGCCAACAAAGGTAAGGCAGGAGGCCTCACAATCCCTGTCTTGAAATTATATCACAAAACTACTGTGATACAATCAGCATGGTATTGGGAAAAAATCAAAAACCAAAAAACAAAACAAAACAAAAAACCAGACCTGAGGATCAATGGAACATAATAGAAGATGCAGACACAACTACAAAGACACATCTTTGACAAAGGGGTTAAACACGTTCACTAGAAAAAAATAACTTTAATAACTGGTGCTGAAAACACTGACTTACCAGCAACCCCTCAGACAAAGGACTTATATCCAGAGCACATAAAGAATGAAAAAGCATCAAGCCCCCCAAATTCAAAGACCCTCTCCAAAAATGGGCATCTGAGATGAACACACAGTTCTCAGATGAAGATATACAAATGGCAAATAAATACATGAAGAAATGTTCACCATCACTGGTCATTCGAGAAAGGCAAATTAAAGCAGCACTGTGATTTTATTTCACTCCGGAAGAGCTGCCATCAAGAAATCAACTGGTAACAAATGTTGGCATGCTGTGGGGAAAAAGGAACGCTGCTGCACTGTTGGTGGGAGTGTAGACTGATGCAACCACTATGGAAATCAGTATGGAGAATTCTCAGAAGACTAGGATTGGAAGTTCCATTCAACCC
>PVJX010003109.1:0-114461 GCA_004027295.1 Dolichotis patagonum
GACTTTATGGTAAGCATGAGGCCCCATCTCATAGCTTTGAAGTCTTTCAAAGTTTTAAATCATCAGTTGGAATGGTGTTATCCTGTTTTGTTTGACTATATCATACGTGATGATATGAACAGCTGTTTTGAAGAAAACATTATGACAGCTATTGCTGATTTAATATTATCCTTCTTAGAAATCCTACCATGCTTTTTTTTTTTGTTGTTCTATTACCATTGGTTCTGTCTACCACATTGTGTCTCATTGGAATTTGAATATGTGTGATAGTTCAAACAAATTTTTTTCTTTTTTATCAAAAATGAGATATTATAATACCCATTGATCATTTTCTGTTATTCGGTTCAGAAATCCCTGGAATTCTTTCACTATATGCATGGCTTTGTACTATTGTGTTATGTTTGATATTATTGTAATTGAGACTATGCTCAACTATAGCAGAGTAAGAGATATGGCATTAGATACTGTTGATGTCCAGTTGACTTAATATGAAGTACTATGTTGCCTATGTTGTCCTCTTCTGATCTGCTCTGTACTGCCCCCTTTTGTTTTATTCTCTTTTAAATTAAAAAAAAAATCCAAAAATGCAAACAGAAAAATTTTGTTGAGCCCAAAGAAAAGAGCTGTCTAAGACTGGACAGACAACCAAACTTGCATAAGATAAATCTGTTTATAAAATTAGAGTGCACTCAAATATAGTTTGATCAAGTGAATTATTTTATTTAATTTTAAAGGAAAAGAACAATAAAAAAACAAAACAAAAAACAGTGATTGGACAGTAGAAAATCCACAATAGTTCCTCTGTTGCATATTGTTATCCTCTAAATAGTTGTTCAGACCACCAGCTTTAGACTTGCAAAGTCAATTGAACAATACAAGCGTTAGGTTGTTTCTTCACTTCAGTTGTTATTATCTCAGCCTCTGTTCCTCTGAATCAGCTGGTTGCTTATGGGGGTGAGGGGTAGGTGTTCCTCTCTCCCAGCTGTGTGCCAGCTATCTCAGGGTGGGGGATAACTTCTGTCCTGTTTCTCCTTGGGCAGTGCAGCCACTGCTGGTGCATGGAGGGTCTATGTACCTTCCTTCCTGCATCTCCTCAACTGGCGTGGCCACCACTGGTGCATGGGCACTGGGTAGCTTCCTTGCTGCTTCTCCCCAGCCTGCCTGTCCACCACTGGTGCATGGAGGGCTGTGTAGATTTCTTCCTATTTCTCCACGGCTGGCACAGCTACAACTGGCACATGATGAGGGGGGTACTGCATAGCTTCCTTCCAAATTCAATTATAATAAGTCTTCTATAATTTTAGAAGTTTGTAATTATAAATAGACCAGTCTGAATTCTTTATATTTCAATTAGCAGAAATCTCTTATAAGAAGAATGTGGAAGAAATAAAACCTTTTTCATATAAATTATATATAAATTATTATTCTGTGTGGAATACCAGCAACCTTTGTGTTCTTTCTTCATGTGGCTTCTAGCTCAGCTATCAACACACACTCTATCATCTACTCAGACCTTCAGTTCTCATTTTTGGTTACCATCTCCTGAGCATCCTGGGCCAGTCTTTTTAATTGACCTGAGGTCAGGCCTAGCCTCATCCTTGTCTACTGGCTGTGGTGTGGTCTCTTAGGCATCCCTACCACAGGACTGAGCATCAGCTTTTTGAAAGTTGGAACCAATGTTTTCACCAGGTCTATGTGCAGGATACAGCTGGACAGCATGCACTGGCAACCACATAAAGCAATTCAACATTCTCTGGAAAAAACAAGCATACCCTTGGCTGTATATGAGTACTGGACTGGATCCTTTCCCTTGTCCAGTATGAAGACCTTTCCAAAGGACCTTTCTTAGTTCTTTTACTTTATCTGACTGAATTATTTTCTGCTACTGTAGTACCATCCCTAGTAGAATTTTAAAAGTTGGTAGTATACAACCACCAAGGGAATGTACCTTTTGCAGGGAAGGATTACTCTTTTTATTTTGGTAATTGAATTTTGAGCATATGGTGATCATATTCAACAGTTCTCTGACCTTGAGAATTGTAAGAAATTCCCATGTGAAAAGTTTTATAAAACATTTCGAAGGCAGTATTTGTATAAGCTGGGCCACTGTCAGTCTTACATGCCCACGGGCAGCCAAGGGTAACATCTTTATGCCATTTATTTTCATTTCCAATGGTCAAATGTTGAACAATTGTGTCAGCCCTTGTGTCACTGACAATCCTACCACTAGCCTGCAATAATCATGCCACAAAATCCTGAAAACTTTTTTTGAAACCTTTGCAATAGATGTCAGATCAAGGGATACCTCACTTTGAAAAAAGCTCCCTCAAAGCTTTTGTGTTTGCTATTCAATAAGGTTATATGCTTGCAATTCAAAAGTAAGTTGATTATTTGAGGAATCAAAGGCACCTTCTCTGGTTAACATGTCTTTTGTAATGACTGTGTTGTGAGTGGCATTGCAAGAGCTTTGATCCATGCACAATTCAAAAATTTTCCTTCCACAATAAATACTCACCCAGACTTAAACAAGCTTTACCTGTTCCTTTCCAATAATTTTGGGCCATAATATGTTGTCCTATGAGCTGTAAAAATCCCAAGGTAAAATATGCTGTGGAACCAAATTTAGTGATCACATTTTTTAGTACTTTTAAGGTCTTAAGGGTACAGCTTCATGAAGAAGAGCTTGATTTGGATGATTGGGACCTTGGAGTTCAGCAACAGGTAGACATGTTGAAAATCCCACAGAGATTTTCCTATTCCCCTGGCTTCTTTTTGCACCAATTACAAGGGAGAAAGAAAGGACAACTGTCTTATATGAAAGATGGAAGCCTCAGTCTGTGATGCAGCAAAATTTTTCTGAATTGAGAAAGTGTAAGTAGCCTCATGTGGTACAGTTAAGATTATTGCTTTTACTTTGGACATTTGTAAAGTGGAAGTGCAGAGAAATATTTCTCTGGTGGGGTAGGATTATCTCCCCCCACCAACAACTTCTTTTTTTATATGATTGAGCAACACAGGAGAGTTCAAGTTCTACATTTAGTAGTGTGTGGGGGGTGTTGCTATTTCTTCACTATCCTTTTTCTTACTCAGGAATTAGTTTTAAGATAGTGCTTTGAGCCAAACACTCCGTGGTCATCTCAGCCTGTGTACAATCATTGAGACAGTCCTTGATCCAGGTCCACAGCAAAATGGTAAATATGGGAATCAATAATACAACAAGCATTGGTGTATCTTTTGGTTGTTCTTGAGAACCTGCTTGCCTCACGTTTTATACGCAATGAAATTGACAGTGATGGGAGAGGCATTGATAGTGGTTTGATCCACTTGATAATCTCTTCTTTATGCTTCTCATGAGCCTGTTTTGCTCTTTGGCTGTCACGGGCCTGTTTTGTTTTCATATGCATTCTCAGAGGTGTCCTCTCACTAGTTATGATGATTTTCCTCATACTCCATGTCCTTTTTTGGGTGCCAATTGCCACATCCAGCACAGCTCTTGAAACTCTCAAGGGAAGGTAGTGGAGGGTGAAAAAAACAAGGGTTAATTATGCACAAAGTTGAAGTCAAGTGGAGCCTCCTCTCTTTGCAAGAGAGAAAGTACTGTCCAATGGCTGCAGCATGTTTACTTATACAGGAGGTTATTGCCACTTGAAGCCCTTCTGCCTAGCAACTTGTTTTCCTGGCTTGCCTCAGGTGCCTCACATTCTCAGAGCTGGAATAACTGTTCTTGTGACTCACCTTTTACAGTCTGTGTTTCCAAGGTTGGCCTTGCTTTAGCCCCTCACATGTGTTCTAGCTTCAGCTGTACCCTACAAGGGAAAGAGACATAGAAAGAGAAAGAAAGACAGAGAAAGAGAGAGAGGCAGTTTTATTGCAGAAAAGATTTTACATTTATAGAAAAATTGAGCAGAAAGTAGAAAGCTCTTTTGAATTTCAAATGGTAGTGCAGTTTCCCTATCATTATCTGTTGGGGTCTGTGCTTAGATCTCCAATCTCTCAAACGAGTGCACAGTGAAGGCCCAAATGAATGAGATAAGCTTATGATCTTTAGGGCTCCTGGAGAACCAAAATCCTCCTCAGAGATCATGTTTTTTTTTTCCTATGGTTTGATAGCTTGTTTCTAAAAGTCAATTGCTATTATATGGATGTATTTCTATTTGCTCATTCAGTTACCTTTTAAGGTCACTTTGGTTTCTTCTAAATCTTGGTCTTTGTATTATGAAAGAGACTGGTTCAGACACCCATTTTTTTCCTATAGACATCAGTTTTCAACTTACTTTTGTAAATACCAAAGAGCTTGATTCATCATTCAAATAGTAAGACTATGCTTTTATTTGTTAAGCTTGCTACAATAACATTAGAAGTTGTTGTACACTTTTGTATTCCCACCAACAATGAAAGTTCCTGTTGGTTCATGACCTCATGTTTGGTGCAGTGAATTCTTTGAAATTCAGCCATTTTAATAGATGTGGCATAGTTTTCTCTTGCTGTTTTGACTTAGAGTTTCACAAGATACATTGAAGATCGTTTCATATGGTCACCTGCCAGCTGTATATCTTACACACATTTATATAATATGGTATTGTGGATTTATGTCTGGATTCTCTATTCTGTTCTATTTTTTATGTATTCCACTGATTTGCCAATATCACATTATCTTGATTACTATAGTTTTATAACTATATTGAAATCAGCTACTATTGGTTCTTTTCCTTCAATGCCATTCTGGCTATCCATATATCTGTAATATATGCCAAAGTTCTTCCTAGATATAAAAACGTATAATAAAATACTCATTTAAATCCCAGAGCACCTATTAGAATATAAATGCATCACTTTTGCTACTACTAGCATATTTATTCACTATTTCAAGATAGTAAATGTTATTTTATGCTAATTATAAAGAGCTGAAAATTTAAAAACTGGAGTTACTATGCTATTTTCAGAGCTTGTAGATGAAAGCAAAAACCTTGCTTATTGAAGTTAGTAAGAACTGTTTGTAATTTATCTTACAATCATCTTGGATGAGATCAGATTGCATCTTTTGCACAAGAAATTTCTTATTCCAAAAAAGAAGGTCAAAAATTTAATTTTATACAATTTAATTTTTTATACTATTCTCTCTGTGTGTCATTATTTTTGGTATAAATATAACATTAATTGTGCTTCTTTTTCTTGGGAGATTTCACCTCTCAAAATCTCCCCTGGATTTTGTACTCTTTGGAGAATATTTTACTTTTCCAACTCCTTGGAGGTCAAAGACCTATAAACAATGAGTTGATGTACTCCCTGGCTGAGAAGGGACTACCAGGATATTGAAGTGATTTTCTTGTTGCTCATTCAGTCTCTTTAAATCTTTGAGCTACAATGCACCTCCAAATTACCAGATAATTATCAAATTAGCAGCCTTAAAAAAGAAAGCTATTTTTCCCTGCCTCCTTATTTCATTGATGTCTCCCCAAATGCCCCCAAAATATATTCCAAAATGTTTCTTAGAAGTACAACTGTATGGTGAAATACTCATTCATTTGACTCACAGAACTGTTGAATGAGGTTGAAAAACTCCTTAACTTGGATTATGGAGGCTGCTGGGCTCACCATCTGATTTGGAACGCAAATTCTAAGTTATGCGTTTTTCCCCAGCTCTTGTTTTTTCTGTGACAAATGACAACATATGCATGCAAATACCTTCAAATTACTTTTCTAATTCTTAATAAAACCCTGATGTCAGCAGCACTCAAGATTCTATCATTCTGACACCACTTTCATTTCTCAAAGTATAAAAGTAGCAAGAACCTGTTCAGATAGCTTCCAAATATTCTTTTCTATTTTAGAAACAAAAAAGAATAAAATTGATGCAGCATTTCAAAAAATAGGAAATTGAACACTATTTAACATATTGTATATTTTTATCTTGACAGTAGTTTTTCAGATTACAAGATCTAGTTTCCAGTTTTTCTTATGACCATATTGTATTATTCTTTGTTTCTGCATATATTGCAAAGGTCCTTGACTAAAACTCAACATTAACATGAAAAATATATTTCCCTAGCTTATTACTGACAATCATTAAACTCTTTTCTGTTGATAGGTAAGTTTCTTTCCTTTCACACTAGCAATAAGAGAATTCCCCATCACAAGAATATAGTTCCTTTTGCTTCTCAATTTTTCCTTTTCTTAGCTTCACATCCTGTTTCCTGAAGGAAATGAGCAGATAAAATTACTCTACCATGACTGAATTTGTCCTGGAGGGACTGACAGCCCAACTCGAGCTCCAGCTGCCCCTGTGCCTCTTGTTTCTAGTTCTCTATGGAGTCACTGGAGTGGGGAACCTGGGTATGATCCTCCTAATCTCTGTCAGTTCTAACCTTCAGTCTCCCATGTATTTTTTTCTCAGTAATTTGTCATTCTTAGATCTCTTTTATTCCTCAGTCGTTACCCCCAAACTGCTGAGAAACTTCATGTGGGAGAAAAATATTGTCTCCTATCCTGGGTGAAGGACACAATTTTTTTCTTTTGTGTTTTTGCTATTGCTGAGTACTATACGCTAACTGCTATGGCTTATGATAGATACGTAGCTATTTGTAAACCATTGCTCTACAATGTCACCATGTCTCCAAAGGTATGCAATTTACTGGTGGTAGGGCTCTATGTCATGGCAACTTTTGGAGCTGTGGCCCACGGCCAGGCTTTCCTTCTGTAGGGACAATGTCATCCATCATTACTTGTGTGAATTCCTTCCTTTCCTAGAGCTGTCCTGACCCAACACCAACCTCAATAACCTCCTGGTGCTGTTTATAGGTGGATTCAATATGTTGGCCACAACTGTGCCCATCACCATCCCTTAAGCCTTCATACTCACCATCATTCCTCAGATACCTTCATCTGAGGGCAGGTCCAAATGCTTCAGTACATGCAGTTCTGATTTCATGGCTGTTGGGATCTTCTATGGGTCTATAATATTCATGTATTTTAGACCAGGGTCTGGCAACAGCAGCATGATGCAGGAGAAGGTAGCTTCTCTGTTCATACAACAATAATCCCCATGCTGAATCCCTTAATCTACAGTTTGAGAAATAAGGATGTTAAGAAAGTATTGAGCAAAGTCATGAGGAAGAGGTGTGGCTCAGCACAGAGTTAGTGCACAACCACTAATGGCCATGAAATTAAATTCTCCCTTTCTTTTTCTTAAGACCAACTACCTTTTCTATTTTTTGAATCTATATCCTGGTCCTTTTAACGCAGGTACTAAATATTAAGCCTTTACTGAAGTTATACAAACACACACACACACACACACACACTCGCATATCCCTTGGGCAAACTATCACAAGATAGTATGATCCCTTGTATCTGTGATGACTCTTAGAGATGTTTATTTTTTTTAACTTACCTGAATTAAATTTTGTGGTTCTTCTGTCATACTGAAGTAAGATAGATATTTTCTTCTATTTGAGACAAATTGATATTTATATTCTTCCTTATAATATAACTAGCCATGAAGTACTCAGAATAATTCATATTAGGCCAGAATGTGACATAAAATAATCCTGATACTTGATCATGGGGCAAGGCCAAAGAATAAGTCTATTCTTTGCTAATTGAAATCTCCATAGATTTCCCCCCTTTCTTTGTTCTACTGCACATCCTTGTTTTGAAAGGTAAAATTTTTAAATGAATTAAACTTTATAAAATTGTAAAAATAAATTGTTTATAGATAAATAACTAGGACATGGTCAGAGAGTTGGGCTATTTTATAGAAAGAAGAATTATCCTAGCAAAACGCATAGAAACTGATGATTCCACTTTCAAAGCTCAGTTTTTAAGTGAAGAACTTGCCTCAGGATACTGAGATCATGGTTATGTTCCTAGAACGTGGTCCAGTGCATTCTTTTCTTCACCTGATTCCCACCTATTCCATTTCCAGACTGCATTTGATAATCTACTACCTGAACTCTGGGGGAAACGACTTGCAGAGCAGAATGATGGTGCTGAATAATCTCACCCACTCGAGGTGTAAGTTCCCTCTTGGCCTCCACTGTCAGGAAGGGAATGTCCACTTCCAGACCCACATGGATCCTGTGGAGAGACCTACAGAGTAGAACCTGCCCTTTCTTTCCACTTCTTCTCTGTATTCCCTATAAAAGCAAGAGCGACTACTTAAAAACTATGTTTGCTAGGAAGCACTGAGATGAAGCTTAGATTCTATTCTCCATTTTTTCTTATTTCCAAATAGCATTTTTAAGCATCACAGACACAGAACAAACTTCACTACATGATGTTCACAATTGGCTAAGTGTCGAGATATGGATAGATAGATAGATAGAGATGCAGATATAGATAGATAAAGATATAGAGAGATAGACAGATAGATATAGTCACCACAGTCAGTGTAGCAAATCTATTCAAAGTCAAATGTTCCCTATGCCCCTTGGTAATACCTTTGTCCTATGTTCTCATGCTTTTAGACTACTTTTTGTTTTTTCAAGAATTTTATATGAATGAAACTATGCAGAAATTAGTCTATTGTACAGGGCTTGCTTTACTCAGTATAATAATTTTTGGTTTTAATATGATGTTTCAGCTGTCAATAGATCATTCATTTTTATTTGGGTAGTATTCCATTGTATGAATATGTGTTAATGTGTATACCAATTTATCTGGTGATAGACATTAAATTTTGACCAGTTAGGGGTTTAATGAATTGAAATTCAGTGAGTATGTGGACATGAATCTTCATGAGGACATATGCTTTTATGCTTTTATTTCTCTTGGATAAACACATGATAATGGAAAGTCTAGTCATACTTTGGGTGACTATTTAGAAAGTGAAATCTTGACTTCTAACATGGGTCCCCCATATTACATTCTCTTCAACACTTCACAAGAATGTCAATTCCTCTGTTGCTGTGGCACCATTTGTGGAGATTTTTCTTTTTAATCACATGTTTATCTCTCCTAATGTGTATGTATTTTTGCTGTAGTTTAGCTTGCATTTACCTGATGACCAAGATGTTGTATATCTATCCTAACAAAAGCACATGCACAGACACAAACAATCACACACATTGTTTCTTGACATATTCTACTTCTTTTTAAAGATTTTTCTTTCTTACTGTTGCTTTGGAAGATCTTTATAAATTCTGGATATCAAGGAGTAGATAACTAACTTGGAATGTTTTAGCACATTATTTTCTTTCTTTTAGAAGGCAGAAGCTCAGGATTTTAATGAAACCCAGTTTATCAATATGTTTTCTGTCACGGATTATGCTTTCAGTTTTATAACTAATACAGCTTTGTCTAAACCAGTCACAAAAATATCTTAATACTTTCATTTCAGAAATTCCACAGGTTCATGTTGCATATTTACATTTATGATATCTTGTTTATGCACTGCAAATTGTATTTCTAGGGAAATTTTTTGCTTTATTTAAGTCTAATTACTTCCAAGTTTTATCAAAAAGACTTTTTCCACCGATTGACTTTTGCCTTTTTATAAAAAATAGTCTGTAAATAAGTGGATGTATTTCTGGACTCTCTCTTAAATTACATTTATAAGTTTTTTTCAATCTTGATGTCAATATGACACTGTCTTGTTTAACCGATTTTATAATAATTAAAAATTGGGCCAGGCATGGTGTATGCATGCCTGTAATCTCAGCATTTGAGAGGCTGAGACAGGAGGATCTTTGCCAATTCGAGACCAGCTTGGGCTACCAAGTGAGCTCAAGGTCAGCCAGAACTACATAGTGAGACCTTGTCTCAAAAAGAGAAAGAAAGAAAGAGAGAAAGAAAGAAAGATAGAGAGAAAGAAAGAAGGAAAGAAAGAAAGAAAGAAAGAAAGAAGAAAGAAAGAAAGAAAGAAAGAAAGAAAGAAAGAAAGAAAGAAAGAAAGAAAGGAAGGAAGGAAGGAAGGAAGAAAGAAAGAAAGAAAGAAAGAAAGAAAGAAAGAAAGAAAGAAAAGAAAGAAACTGGGTATTGATAGTATTCTATATTTCCATGTTAGTTTGATTATTTTAGGTATTTTTAAACAAAATATCTTAGAATCAGGATATTGACTTTTGAATACACAAATTTTGCTGATTAACTATTGTGTTGAATGTAAAAATCATTTTGGAAAGAGTTATCTACAGAAGACTGTCAAATTTCCAACATACAGATGTAGTATACCTAAACACTGAGTTAGATCTCTCAGCATTGTTTTGCAGTTTTGACATTAGAGATTTTATATTTTGTCAGATGTATACATAAGTATTTCTTACTTGCTTGATGCTCTAGTAATTTGTTCTCAATTTCAATTCTTGGTTGCTCATTGTTATTATTTAGAAATATCATTTCTTTTTGTATATAAATCCTTTGCCCTAACTGACATTAATTGAAAAAATTATAGTTGCTTTTTTGAGGATTTATTAGGTTTACTACAGACAGTTTTCTTTCTTTTCAAATTTTTCTACTATGCCATGTCTAACTCTTCGAAATACTGTAATACTGGAAATATCTAACATATATTGAGTGGAAGTGATAAAGACAGATACTTTTATCATTATTGTTTTTAGGAGGAAATCATTCTGTGGTTCACAATTAAAGTTGATGTTAGATGTTCTGTGTCTGATTGGGGAATTACTCTATTATTACTGGTTTGTTGAAAAGTTTTATTTTTAAATCAGAAAATAATGTTATGAGATTAAAAAATAATGTTTGATTTTATCATATTGCAATTTTTGTTTTAAAAGTATTTTAACTACACTGATTTATTTTCAGAAATAAAAAACAATGAATTATTGAAAATAACTCCACTATGACATGATTTTGTATTATAGTTTATTCTTGTATAGCATAGGGAGATAAGTATAATTTTTTCTTTTTCCCAGTGTGTATTTAAGGTTACTAGCATTATTTATTAAAACATTCCATATTCCCTCTGCTACTTAGAAGCTATTCATATTATACACTTAATTTTTATATAGTGTTAAATTTAGACATAGTATTCCATTATTGTTACTGTTTTTGGTGGCAATGTTCGCACTTTTATTTTAATTTGAGAACTTATATAATGTTTTAATATATAACTGTTCTCATTCTTCTTATAGCTTTGTACTTCATCTTTAGTTATTCTTGCATAGATATTTTACTACATAAATCTTAGTTTTATATAGTCTTACTCTCATGCTACAACAAAGCTCATTAAAACATATCTTCCTTAGTAATTACAAACATATATCTGGACAACATAGAAAACTGTCACTCAAAGACACTTAAAAACAAGCAAATCTAGCACCAAAATGTACTCAAAATGGATCATGTGCTTAACCATACAACCTAAAGCTGTAAAAAGCTTTTAGAGGAAAATGTGGTATGATAATAATTTGGTAACTTTGAAGTATATAAATAACTTTTCAGAGGAGCAATACATTATTTTAAAATGCTAAATTGAGATCAGAATTACATACATGTATTCTTTAAAAGACATCATTGAGAAAATGCTAAGCAAGTCATAAATTGGAATAAAATATCTGCAGAACACATCTGATAGAGATTTTGTGCCTAGAAATGGTATCATCTAGGATAATATTAAAGTACAGTTCAATAATAGGAATTCAAACAATAAGAAAATGGGTTAAAAATTTTAATCAAACACCTGCAAAGAAGATACATAAGTGACTATTAAGACTGTGAATATCTATATCTATCTATCTGTCTATCTATCTATCTATATATATATATCATGTTTACTACGGACTAAGAAAGCAAACAAATGCCATTGTATGCTAATTCATACAAATTAGAATTTATAAAAGTAAAGCAAAGAAATGAAATCAAGTATTGGCTATGACATAAACTCACAGCAACTCTCACAGATAACTGATTAAAGTTTGAAATTTCAATGTTATTCAGGGTGACAGTGTATGTCCATAACCCCAGCACTTGGCAGGCTGATGAGGGTATGGTCAGCCTAAACTGCCTATTTCTAACCTCTCTCATTAAACCAAAACATACACACACGGAAAAACAAAGAAATCTGCTACATGAGAAAATAGTTTGTCTATTTTTTACTTAAGCTTGTAGCTACTGTGTTATCTAGAAATTCCACTGACAGGTATTTTCTCAAAATAAATGACACTACATGACCAAAATGATATAATAGAAGAGCTGATAAAGCCTCAAATAATCAAATGATTAACAACATTGAAATGAATATATTGTAGTATATTCACAGAATACAATTCAACTAAGCAATAAAACAATTCAGGAGTGAGTATTTAAACTATTTTGAGTAGTTTAATCAAGTACAAATTAATACATACTTGATTGCATTTACATAGAACTCTATAAGATGTCATCAATTCACTCTCACAAAAATGCAAATCAATTATTGCCTATGAAGAGAAGTTGAAAGAACAGAGACCAAATGAAATGTATGTTGTGCTGAGTGTGGTAAGGGTTTCAAAGGTTTTTACCCACGTCAACGCTAGTGACATTGGGTATTTTACCTACATGCAGTTTAATGTACATCAACTGTACTTCATCAATTCATGTATACTAACTCTTCAATAGATTTGAAATATTTTCTAAAATCAAAACCTGAAAGACCTTTTGGTACTTTTATTGGACTTGCATTAATTCTATTAAATAATTACAAGGAACTAGTATCTTTATTTTTAATTTTAAAAAGAAAAAACAGAAAAATCAAGAAGCAAACAACAACCAAAAAAGTAAAATGACAACAATAACAAAAATATGCTACAGGATTTCAAGCCAAGATGATAGAAATTTAATTTAATATTGTTATCTTCAAAATAGTTGCCTAGGTTACCAGATACAGATGTGCAAAACTGATTAAACAATATAATTTCCCTTTGAACAATTTCTTTCTCCTTTACTATATTATATTAACTTTTGGATCTTATTTGCTCTTTCAGTTTCTTCCATTAGCAAGACAATATGGTGTTTACACATGTGAGTCTGAATTATTTCTCTTATGAGTATGATTTCCATTTTCATCTATTTACCTACAAAAGCCTCGAGTTTATCATTCTTTATGGCTGAGTAGTACTTCATTGTATAAAAATAACACTTTATTTTATCCATTTCGCAGTTGATGGGCATTTGGATTGTTTCCAAGATTTGGCTATTACAAATTTGCAGCTATAAACATGGGTGCACATATATGGCTGTGAAGATCTGGTATCTTAAATGCTGAGTCATTCTCCCCCCCCCCAAAAAAAAAAAAACAGACACATCTTTGGCTCAAGTCCTGGTTTATATTGTTTCTCTGATGTGAGAAACTGAAAGGGTAAATAAATACCAAAATGTATAATGTAAAATGGAAAACAGGAAGAAAATGTTAAAATGGTAAGGAGAACAAAAGATGAAGAAAGGGGAAAGAAAGGAAAGCAAAAGAAAAAAAGAGAACAGAAGAAAAAAATGGAAACAAAGCTTTTGTAAATAAGAAGGTAAAGAGGAGTTGAGGAAAGAGAGAAGATTGGGGAAAAAAGAAGAGTCAAAATATATCATATATAGGTACAAACTGCCTGTTATGGATGTGATCATTATGACTGTCTAAAATGTGCCAGTAAAATTCATCAAAAAATTGCTTGAATTTTTCCTTCATACAGGATTTTAAAATTTGTAAAATATGATCACATGTATTTTATCTAGTTGTTGCTGTTATAAAAAAAGTTTGTATCTCTTAACTAGTTACATTTGTGTACTGATTTCTGAGTATTAAAGTTTTGTTACCTTTACTTTATCATTAAATCTCTATAAATTTTGAGTTCAGCTATTGTTTAATTAACAGTATGTTCTCTTTTAATTCTCATGTTCCCAATTGGTTTTTCCTAACTGCACTGATTAGCAGTTTTTAGAGTAATAAATCAAAATGGATTGGGGACCATACAGTCTTTGTTTTGTAACTTAGAAATACATCAGTTTCCCATGAGGGTAAATGAAAAGATAAAAATAGATTTTCAATACCTTGAATAAAAGAAGCAAAAGCATATTAAATAAAGTGTGGTGAATAAAGTTATTCTTGTTCTGTAAATATTTTTCCTGTTTTTCTCTTTTTCTAACTGCATTTGACTTTTACTCTCAAGGATCAAAAGCTGATATTGAGGAACAGTAAACATCCCCTCATATTTATAACAATGAAAATTCAGCATCTCCCTCATAGCAGCATCGAGCATAGGGTATGAAGAAAAGGATAACTCTGAAGGAAATCTAAATTACTATTCCTTTCTATTACACCAAATGTAATTAAATAACCTAAAACTCAGTTTTCCTGTCAAAATATAAGAACATTAATATGTGTTAATATATACTTTACAAATTTCTTTTTCTTTTTTATTTTAAATGTTTTATTATTGTGATAATGCATTGTTCTTGGCAGTTGAATTTATTTTAACATTGCAGTTTCTTTCATCCAAAAAAAAAAGCCTAAAAGGAGGCTAAATAAGTGTGTCAATCATATTGGATCCTGTGTGATAGTTTGCCTGAGGGGAGCCATAGAGCCCAGTTTGAAAAATCACATTATTAAGTAGCTAGATGACTTTAAGTGTCAGGAGCAGGAACACAAAGATAATGGCAGATGCCTTTCCTTCTTCTGGGATGAGGATGGTAGCTGCAAGAAGATTTCCAATGTCTTCCTCACCGTGCGCCCTCTGGGAGTCTGTGCTGGAATCCACACTCCCTTTAACGAGACCATAGGCAATGGCCTTTCTTTTTGTTCCCCTGTGTCCTTAGACACACTCTACTAGATTCCCTTATTGGTAGTGCTGAATCTTCAGTCCATTAGAAAGCGATTTTAAAAGGCTGCATTTGAGGGAGGATATTCAATAATAGAGCTTTACCTAACATATAGGAGCCCCTGGTTTGGATCCTTATCAAGTCCAAAATAATCCTAGCTATTACAAAGATTGTATTTGCATTTGAACTATTGATCTCACTGCTATCAATTGTCAAAAGCAAGATTCATCTTCCCATCCAGATCCTTTTCAGTGATGTCTTCACATCCTGGTTCCGCAGACTATAGATCAGAGGGTTCAGCACACAGATTGCTGTGGTGCAAAACACAGAGGACACTTCTCTTGCTGCAGCGAGTTACTTGAAGGGGGCTTGAAACACATGTAGGTGATGGACCCAAAGAAGATGCCCACAGTCATGAGATGAGAGCTGCAGGTTCCAAAAGCTTAGACCGTCCCTCTAAGGACCAGATGTGAAGGACACTGCAGAAGATGCAGGTGTAGGAGACAGCAACAGAGAGGGTGGGCACTAGTGTGTTAAACCCAGCAAAGAAAAACAGTAGAAGCTCACTGAGGTGTTTGTCAGAGCAGGAGAGATTGAGGAGGGGAAGAACATCACAGAAGTAATGACTGATGATGTGGGAATTGCAGAAGTCTAATTTCATCATGGTGCTTGTATGGGCCACAGCAGACAGAATGCCCATGGTGAAGGAGCCCAGCACTAGCAGAGAGCAGAGGCAAGGTGGCATGATCACGTGATAGAGGAGTGGGTTGCAGACGGCAACGTAGTGATCATATGCTCTGGCAGTCAGGAGGTAACCCTCAGCTGCCACAAAGACCACAAAGAAAAAGCTGGGCCAGGCACTCAGAATAGTGGATTGTATTCTTTCCGAGGAAGTTCACCAGCATTTTGGGGGTAATGACAGAGGAATAGCGGAGATCAATGAAGGACAAACTGCGAAGAAAATAGTACATGGGGATGTGAAGCAAAGGGCTGACAGCAATCAGGAGGATCATGCCCAGGTTCCCCAACACTGTCAGCCCGTAAATCTCCAGGAAGAGGAGGAAGAGGGGCAGCTGGAGCCCTGGCTGCTGATTCAAGCCTACTAAGACAAACATGAGTCCTGTAGAATGATTGCTGGTAGCCATCGTTCTTTGGATATTTCTATGAAATTGCAAATAAGACTTGCATCAAAATGGACCTTCGGGACACTTCCCCAACCCTTACAAATGACAGCAAACTTGCATAAGAAGTCAGCAGAACAAGAAAGATTGAGTCATAATTTTCATCATCTGTGTTCCTCACATACTTTCCACTTCAACTTAAATCTCCTGAGATTTTTTTTCCAAATTGGCCCAAATGTTAAATCACTATACTGCCCCTCGACTGCCTTAGAAGATTTTATCTCACAAATTTGGTAGTAAAAATAATTTTTGCATGAGAAAAATTACTGTTAGCCATTTGCTCACAATTAAATAAAATAAATAATTGATAAGTACATTATCACTTCCCTTTTCCCCAGCTTTTGCCATTCTGAGACCTCTAGGCAGCTCCTTCAACTTGTGGACACAGGGCAGGTGTGAAGCATCAGCCACAGAGCATTGAAAACTGTCTCCCAATTCCAGATGGAGTCAGGGTGACCGTGAGATTGGGTGTAAGTTGTCTACCTACCACTCTATGAAGGTAAGCGTCTCTAATGAAACAGAGTAAGAGCACGGGACCATTACTCCTCCACACATATTCCTCTTGCAATCAGTTGATAAAGCATGGAGGCAGAGCTTTCACCTCGTGACCCTAGTGACGCACAGGCTACTGAAACTCAAGTTCTCAACAACAGTGTTCATAAGAAGAGTCTTCAATCTTCATTCCCTGAAATTTGGCTTTCTCCAGTATTAGCACCAGTTTAGCCTTGTTAATCAGACTCCAAACTCACTCACCGTCTCTTATGTACCTGGTGAAGAAAATGCTCTGTGGTTTCCTGAAAGAATGTTGGTAATGGGTAACCGTGGTCTTCCCGCTGTTTAACACTCATCACTGTTGAGATGCCGGGTCTGAAGAAATGAAAAAGTATGTGTTATATTTCCCGAAAGAAACCCTGGGATCTATTTGTTGCACACATTTCACCATGAACTAGCGGCCTGATGGAGCCGTTTCAGGTGGTGTATATGTTATCAGGATCCGAGGTTTTCTATTCCTCATTTAGAAAAGTCAATCAGAGATGATAATGATTCTCCCACTCATCATTTCTATCTTTTCCTTCTCTTTTTAATTTTTTTGTCCTTCTGCTCTCCTTTGTGTGTCCTCATCTTCCTTATGGACTGCAAATTACTTGCATGCTTTATATATGCTATACCATTTAATTAATGAAAAGTGCTCAGAATACAACCTCTTTCTTTCCTCTTTTACTGATAAAGGAATCGAGGTTTAGAAAATTTCAGAGTCAGGATTTGAATCCAGGGAGTACAGGGCCAGATTCCTCTTTTTCTCAACTTTTTAAAGTGATAGACTAATATCTTAATATTACCTTCTAATTCATTGTAATACTCATGTAAATGTGAATATTTTTAGATGTTAAAAAATGACCCAGGGTTATTAGCTTCCTGGAAAGAACAATCTAGGTGTACCACAGGTGGGTGAGACTCATGAACAGTGAGCAAACTGGGAAGACTGCCCACTCAGAAGCTTTCAGAAGATGAAAACAGAGGTCTGGAACAAAAGTTTTTTGTCTATAATTATTTCTAAAGCTAAAGAAGTGGTGCACAAAATACAGAGAAAGGAACAGAGCTTCTTTGGGCATAGACTATTAAATATTAAAAGGTAGCAACTGAAAGAACATTTGGCCATAGGAGGAAATATTTCTATTTTACCTTAGCAGTAAATATTTCTATACATTGTTCTGGAAGTTCACAGTGATTATTTATATATTATAGCCCTTAAATAATCCAGAGGGAAAGAAATCACTCCAGCTCTTAAACTCAGTATTTCCCACTTCTTATTATTAATTAACATGGTAAATGACCTTCACAAGACAAACTTATACTCTACAGAGTAAACTAATCAGAAGCTTCTGGTGTCAACAAAAGGTTAAGGGCTGAATTCACTGGTGAAAAGTTCAAACACATAAGGCTTTCACATAAATAATTTAATATTACTCAAATATAATATTTCATTAAAATAATTTAATGTAAATTTTATGTTATACAAAATTGAATATGTGTCATTAATATATAAGTCACTGAATGCAACTTACAATGTCAACATCCAGGAAATATGAATGAGAGATTTTCAGAGTGTTTTTACTATTAATTAAAATAATAAATTTAAAGATTCATTACCTAAAAACATGCATTAAAATGAACGCACTAATTTTAAATTACAATGGAAAAAGCAGAGAATGTGAGGAAATATAAATATAATACTTTGATATGAAGATTCTCTGTATTTTGTTCATTTTCTGTTCTTCACCGTGGCTTGAATAATGAAAATACATTACATGTTTTAAACTGCTTGATTGTGTAAGTATTTGTGCAACTAGATTTGAAAATTGAGAAAGGGATAGGAGTGCTGGGACTTAAGGGTGGGGAATTTAGGACACTGCAGCCTCTTTATCCTATAGGGTAAATCTTTGCCCCGTGTTTTCAAGTTCATGAAGAGGCAAATCAGAACTACAATTGCTGAATGAACTACAAGTACATCGCTACAAGTGCAGAGCTACAAGGGCGCTGTGTAACCCACAGTGGCCTGAGTACATGCTTTCAAGACAGATGAGCATGTAGATATTTATGTTTCATATTCTGCCACAAATAAATGCTGCACTTTGGATTATATCTGACCTCATTGCCTTTATCTCCTGGAAACTCATGCATATAAGTTGGTGTGCAAGAAGAAAAGGAAAACAAACAGAGAAGCCAAAAGCTCCTTGGTGAAGCAAACACTGCAGAGTCATAGAAAACCTCACTGAGGCCCTACGCTCCAGAGCTTGTTAAATCAAAACCTGGAATCATTTCCCTTCCTGCAGAATGTGTGATGGAAGTCACGAAGAAGTGACAAGGTAGGATTAATAGAAAAGGAAGAGAAAGGGCACAGCCAACCAGAGAGAACATGGGAGGAAAAGGCCCTGTGTAGAGCCAGTCTTCTGCACATGGGTTGGCACTGGTGATGATCTTTTAGACATCACAGAGCAGCTGCTCTGCTATGATACGTTACACTTGTTAGAGAAGTGGGTACACACCTTGATCCTGCAGAGAGACCGAAGTTCTCAAAATTTGCTGTATGTATCCATGTCAGAGATTCCTGCTGCAGCCTTTGAAAAACAATTCTCTGCCACTGCATCTTGCAAACATTTATGTATCAAAAGTGAACTATTTGAGCAAATTTAAAACATGCAATTCATCCAAAAGTACAACCTCTCAGTACCTTCACATAGATCAAGGTATCTAGCGTTCCAAATCTTCAGTGCAGAAGAGTGATATGAAAGACATCTTTTATCTGAGGCTTAGGGAGCTGAGGAATCTCATTACAAAATACAAATGCACCCATGCAAATGCAAATCCCCCAGGATTCATTGAGCCCAGAGATATGTGGAGTATTCTGTCTGTAATAATTCTATACGAAAGTGCTCTATCCCAAGAGTAAGTTTCTAGAAGTGATTTCTTATTATAATACTCTCAAGGTGTCAGTGAAGATTCTGTGTCACAAAGAAACCAGGTTAATAATTCCCTAAAGCCAGCTGGAACTCAGGTCTTAATTATCTGCTTGGCACCTGTGAAACAAAACAAAATGATTGGGGAGATGTGAATAGAATAAAAACATTGTCAGTTTTACTTTATAAAATGATCTTAGGAGTCAAGATTTATTTAAGTTTTGATATGGCCCACATAAACAGTTATGTTTTTATCATTGTTTGCTTGGTTATTTGCTTATTACCTTTAATTCACAAATCAAAGTTTGGCAACCCTGTAGTAGTCCCTCATTGAAATTTTGTAATTGTGAAAAATCCATTTTCTGAGAACTGTAGAACTGTTAACATAGGTATAATTGCCTGTTTGTCCTTATTCAAGAGCTCAGGTAAGAGGTCTTGTAGGACCCTAAGAAAAATTTTCCATGAACTCTTTCCCAGGGAAGCATTCTTTAACTTTGAGAATGTAGTTATTATTTTTGTTCTATCCTTAGCTTATGACTCTAGTTTATGTCATTAGTGGTTTAAACATCTTTCATTGATTTTGGTTACTACATCTGTCCACGTTAGCTCTGTTCCAGGACAGTCCATATTACAGCCGTCATCAGAGATGTGGCATTCAAGTGTCATCGAAGTGTATTAGCTTTGCATTGCTATGACAAAAAGAAAAGCAGTTTATCTCAGGAAAGGTTTACTTTGGCTGATGATTTCAGAGGTGGGGTCTGAGACAAGGCGGAGCATGACACTGAGAGTGCACAGGAGGCTGCTCCCCTCAGCCCATAGAAACAGAGACCCAGGGAGGAAGCAGCTGGTGCAGGACATGGTTCACAAGTTCACAGCCATGACACCCTCCCTTCCACTCGTCCTCTCTCCTAAGTTTTCAGCTCTTCCAAATAACACCATCCCATTATTAATCTGTTAGTGAATTGGCCCACTGGACTAGTCAGAGTCCTCATGACCCAGTCATCTCCCAAATGTCTATCAGCGGGCAGCCAAGTCTTAGCACATGACATTAGAGGGGCACTTTAGATATGAACCATAACACTCAGGTACGCTTGCTAGACTACAAAAAAATTCAAAGATTTCCCCCAGTAAATTGCCTTCTTTATGAAGTCGATTGAAAACCACTCCAAATTGCTAGTCATGTTTATTCATCAATAATACATTAATACAACTGAGTGAAAAGTAGATTTCCTGAATTGCATGTTTTAATTCTAAATTTCCCATAGTAAAATAGCACAACTATAGCAACTATATTTATAGTATTATAACCTACAATGTTGTACAGATACTGTGCAGTAAGCATTGGAATATACTCTCACTCTCTCTCTATATATATATATATCTATATATAATTTATTTATATATGTTATAAAATAATATAATATTTACTTGATCAAAAACTGTGTTACTGTGAAAAGTCATTGGGATGCTGAGATTTAGTTTTCTCATTTATAAAATAAATTTAAGTCCATATTTTTTCAAATTTTTACTACTACAAATTTTATGATAAGAATGCTTACACGGGAAGCAGAAGGGCAATACCTGTAACTGAGTTATTCTTTAATTCAGATCTCATGCTACGAATATTTTGAATTTCATTCCCAAAATTATTTATGGTATAAAGGTACAGATAATCCTGGACTGACTCTTCAGAAAATCAAGCTATATTTCAAATTTTCTAATTATGATCCATGTCAATACAAGTTTACTGGTCTTTTATTTTCTCAGTTAAAAAGCTTCACCTGCTTCACAGGAAAGGCATATGAATAAATAACATATCATCTCCATGTTGGTTACTTTTCTCTTGGTACTGAGTATTGTAGTCAGAGGTTGTGAGGAGAACAATTAAAATCAGGACATGGAGTTTATAATATTATTTTTATAATGGTCACCCAGAGTTAACACAGAAAAATGCAGGAAATCTACCCACAACACTAAAGACATAGAATATTTAGCCAAGGGCCTAAATCCCACAGCAGTGTCCTGCATGAGTCCAGATGAAGACCCAGAGCTCATGACAGTGCCTCCCACGAGTCCACCAGGAGGTCTAGAGCCCACAAGAAGGACTCACACCAGTCTCTTTTATGGATCCATGCTGGGAAGGCCCAAAGGTCAGCGGTGGAAGCTAGAAAGTCTGTGGAAGCGGGATGAAGGAGCTGTGCTAGTAGATTGAGGGTTCTACTCTGGAGCCAAGATGTCACACTCACAACAAAGACAGGGGCTGTCCTGAAAAGCACCACAGCCATCCTCAGCGACACGGAGGCCCCAAGCTCCTCTGATGGTAAGTACAGTTGAGTACATGCCAGGAAGCCAGCGTGGTGAGTTCATCCTGGAGACCAAGCAGCACAGGTCTTCTCCTCCGGAACCAGGAAGCAATGCTTGATGTGAGGACCAGCGCTTCTCCAGGAGAACTTAAGGGCTCAAACAGCAACATGGAGGAGAACCCACAACGCCTTAATGCCTCAAGGCATAGCTTCTCCTTCTCCACATCTCTATGCTGGCAACTTTCCTCAGGTGGAACATCTATGCTCAGCACCATGCTGATGTAATCCAGCTGGCATTAAGTTGACCGTCAGTTTTTAATCTATAAAAGTGAGACAAAATACTTGACTCCAATAATGAAGGAAAGAAAGGTTTATTTAGCTTACAGTTTGTGAAGGTCTCAGCTCATACTTGGCAGGTTCCAAGGCAGCAAGACACAGCTGAGGGGCAACGGTTCACGGAGGCCTCGAGGGACAAAGGTGAAAAGGGCAGAAGGATAAAGTGCTCCTCCGTCCCTCACTTATATTTTATGCTATGTACCCAGGCCTGGGAGGGTTCAGCACTCACACTCACTCTTCTAGACTCAGTGGCCTTCAAAATGCCTGCAACTCATGATCATATGAGGCTGTGGGGGAACATTCAAACACAAACCGTAACAATCCAAAAAGCAAATTGAAAATTTTGGAACACTTTAGAAAATAGGGATTAAGAAATTCCACACAATTCTCCAAAGACAGCCTAGAAGTACTGTCTTATCATTGGTATCTGTTTCGTCCTTTTACTCAAGTTGATATATTTCTACAAAATTATTCTATATATAGATTGTGAGGCGGCCTATCAGTTGCCTGGGAATAATATATACAACCTATTTCTGCCCTACTCCAGCTTAAAACATATTTGTGTAAAATAGAGAATCGCAGAGAATGTATAATGCTTCTTTTAACTACAAGAAAGCCAACAGCTCTTAGAGCAGAAAGAAGTGGAATTGTCATGTCTGATTGTAAGACTGGTGTTTATTACAAGTAACACATTGATGGGCCTTTATAGAAACTTTGCAAAGTATATAATATGAAGCAAAGATACCATTTTTATATAATGACAGACACTGCCTTGAGCTCAAAATATATCCTTCTTTCAAGAATTTGGATGTGTATCTTGTATAAGACAAGATTTTGAGCTTTTATGACTCACTTATCTTCAGAATTATTATTCTGTGCCATCTCCTAGTGAATACTTTAAGAATTTCAGACAGAATATGTGATATTTAAATTAATCTAAGACATTCAATGTTCCTGAAATTCTCTTGTAGGCTAAAGCAAATGTCTCTCAAGCATATCCATGGTACTCATGAAAGCTACTTTATGTGAAAGAGAGCAGAACTTTCCCAAAGAACTAAATTGAAGATCTTGATATGGAGAGGTATATAATCCAGACTGGCACTTAATCTAAACTACAATCATGTTCATACTCACAACTTTGCAAAGTAAATTTCACTCAAAACTCTCTCTTCTTTTGAGATCACACAGGCAGAAATATGAGTGATACAACTACAACCTAAGCTGGAAGAGACAAAGAATGAATCATCTATAGGTCTTCCTGAAGGAATGAAAACCGATCAAAAATTTAGTGTGGGCCTATTATCTCTATGGTAGGAGAATAAATATCTGTTGGTTTAAAATACTACATTAGTGGAAATTTGCTGCATAGAAAATTACATAGAAAACAAATAAAGAGCCCAAGTAGTAGTAGATTTTCATCAGCACCTTGAAAGGAAGAATTTCCCCACACACTCAGTGTAAGCTGTGTGGAGTCCATGAGCCTGCAGGCTGAGACTGGAGGCTGTATATAATTTCATCCCAAATGCTTATGGTAGAAATGATCGTATATGTGGGAAGTGGTTATAGAGTCCTAATGATAGAAAGCTAATCAAAATCTATGCTTGTCTATTTGAAACTGAAAACAACACTGAAATACATTCTTCTCTTACTTACAGTGAAAACCACTTTGCATTTTTGTAGATTAACTAGACTGATGTCTTGATATTCTTTTAATATTTAACCTAAAACTTGTATTGTTCAGTTTGACAAATTTATCAAAACATTTTTAATCTTGAAAAAAGAATAACCAAAAAATGTAGCACACTGCAGGAGAAGAAAAACATAGAAATATTTTAATACTAAATTTATTTAGACAACGTGAAATTAGTACAAGTTACCTTTAACCTCTACATTTACAAAAGATGCTGATATGGTGGTCATTAGGTTTCAGACATTCATTAATTTTCTTCTAAAGTATGTATACATTTTTTCAGACTCTGTATATAGTATGATTACATTTTATCTTTTTAAAAAATGTACTTAATTCTTAATTAAGTACATTTCCATGGAAATTGAAATATTAGCTGAATGTGCATATAATTCATTTTAGTACATTCTTGTCCCTATACTCAGGAAAATCCTTTTACCCATTTAACTATATTAGCTCTGGTTTCAATCAGGAAAGAATAATATTGTCATTATAATAATAAAATTTGTAATATTGACTTACTTTTCCTATTCCAACACCCATTTCTCTGAAACATTTCCAGATTGTGTTATCAAAATTTTTTATTGTTTTTATTCCAAATATTGTCAAGTCTAAAATTCATACTTTGGTATCTTTTCATCTCATTTCTTTTTCTTGCCCCTGATGAGATCCCACTTTATCAGGATACCTACATCCCCCCAACCACTTTCTTCAATGCATTCTTCACATCCTTGTTCCTCAGGCTGTAGATCAAGGGATTCAGCATGGGAATCACTGTGGTGTAGAATACAGAAGACACTTTCTCCTGGTCCATAGTATTGCTGGAAGGGGGCTTAAAATACATGAATGTTATAGACCCAAAAAAGATGCCCACTGCCATGAGATGGGAGCTACAAGTGCCAAAGGCTTTGGACCGTCCTTCACGGGAGCGAATATGGAAGATGCTGGAGAGGATGAAGCCATAAGAGATGAGCACAGCTAGTGTAGGTGCTAAGGTGTTAACTCCTCCAATAATAAACAGCAGCACCTCATTAATGTGAGTGCTAGAGCAAGACAGAGTCAGTAAGGGCAGAATATCACAAAAATAATGACTGACATAGTGAGACCCACAGAAAGACAACATTGACATACGGGTGGTGTGGACTGTGGCCCCAAACAAACCCAGGGAGTATACCACAGCCATCATTATGGAGCAGACCCTGTGAGACATAACGATATTGTAAAGCAGTGGCCTACAGATAGCAACATAACGGTCATAGGCCATGGCCGTCAGGAGGTAGCCTTCTGCAATGACAAAAACAAGGAAGAAGTAGAGCTGAGTCATGCACTCCAAAAAGGAGATATCGTTCCTTTCTGACAGAAAATTCACCAGCATTTTAGGGGTAATGACTGAGGAGTAACACAGGTCAATGAGGGACAAATGACTGAGAAAAAAATACATTGGAGAGTGAAGTTGAGAACTGATGATGACTAAGAGGATCATGCCCAGGTTGCCCGCCACTGTGATCACATAGATTCCAAGAAACAAGAGAAAGAGTGGCAACTGAAGCTCTGGGCATTTTGTTAAGCCTTCAAGGATAAAATCAGTCACAGAAGAATGGTTCAAAGGAGCCATTTCGTACAAAATATTATCTGCAAGAAGCGTAAGAGAGAGGGGGAACATTAGATATATTTTCTAATTCCCAAAGCAAAAGGATCTTTGTGATTGTTTTCTTCCTGACAGCTTCATATGTTCTTTCCAAGGACCTCTTAAAAATTCAAAGACAAGACTCTGAATGGAACAGCCTTTGTTTCAATCACACCCATCTACTTCAGTGTTCCAGTTTAAGACATTGCCCTTTGCTTTGGTAGCTTCACTTTGAGAAGTATGAATTGCTTCAGCTGAGGAAAAACACAAACTTCTCAGACTGCTGGGGACCTGGGCAAGATCCCCAACGTCTGGTACAAGGGGTACAGCAAAGGGTGAAATAAAAGACAAGACAATATGGAAGTGCACAGCAGGGCTGGGATGTCAGTGCCTCAGGATGGGCAAAGACAAAGATCACTTTGTCTGACCCACTTATATTTTTTCCAGTGAGAAGTGCAGAGAGAGGATGTTCTAGGATGTTCTATCCTAGAACAGAGATAAAGTAATAGAAAAAGTTTAATGTCACAAAGAAACAAGTTAAGGTCCTTTCCCGTACTGGGTACTTGACCCCCTGTATCGTCCTCTCCAGATCTCATGCTGCTCTGTGAGCACCACAGCCTCACTGACCATCACGGTCTCAGCAGTGGCCAGGAGAAAGGAGGAGTTTCCATGTTCCAAACCAACCCACAAGGCAGGCGAGCACTGGCTTCTGACAGCCCCTAGCCTCAGTTTATAATTTGTGGTCCCCAACATTTCTCTTTTCTGTTTATTTGATTGTAGAGTTGATTCAGAGTTAGCTAGGGCTGTAGAGACACTGGACATTGATGTCTTTGAGTTCTTCTGTGGCTAAGAATAAAACCAGAAGACATAAATCAATAGGAGCATAACAACATACAATGGGAAGTGAGCCTTGAGATATTTAGAAGAATGTAACTGGTGGAGGGCATCAGAAAATTTATCCCAATCTTGTATTTGTTTATCAAAACCTTATATTTGTTTATCACACTAATTTGGGATTGAAGCTTGGTGTCTATTGCATGTTGCATCTTTTAAGCCTGCATGCAGTGGGCATGAGCAGCACAAGAGACAGACACACAGATCAGCAGCACTAAAGAGATGATTTTAGCAACAGTTACAGTGTGTGTGGAGGTCATGTTAATCCATGTTTTTGTTTACAGTATTAAAGTATCTCAGTACATCACAAAAGCATCTTTGGACTCTGTGACCACAGGGTTTCCAAATCCAGCTCTGAAGATATAAAAGCAGGTTTCAATTTCCCAACCCGCATACAGTGAATCAGTCTAATTAGCATTTTATACAAGTGGGAGATGTCTATGTAAATGTCTATGAAGAGGTCTTGCATGCAGAAAGCACTCGTAGAAATGGCTCCAAATCACTTCAGACCCTGGTCCTGTGTCTTCTGTCCTCTGAAAGAAAATCTTGTGTGGGCGTGGACTTTTTCAGTGTGGATGTGACTGATAGAAGTGTGTGTCATTCTTTGCTTACAGTACAGTTTATACTTTTCTAGTTCCAAAAGCACTAATGCAGTAGGGTTGACTTTCAGGCATTAAAAAAGCAGTACTGCCCATCCTGATGCGTCCCTCCTCCTGCCCATCCATCATTTCAAGACAAACCCTCCCTGACCTTCCTTCAAAGGAGGTAAAATAAAACTGCAGGTTTTACTGATCATTGACAGTTTGTTCCTAAATTTCAGTCAGAGCAAAAATATTTCATATTGCCTAAAGTATCAAGAGTGGTAATTTTTTGTTGAGTCATTTGAATAACAAAAAATATTCCTTTAATTCATAATACAGTATCATCAATGTGACATGGCTTTAAATTCTATTTTTAAAAAAGAGAAGAATCAATGCATATATTCCATATATAAAGCAATAGGTTGCTTTCATTTTTGCAAAAAATAGTATTTTTGATCACAAAATATATGAAAAGTTGCCAAGGTATATTTTCATTGTATACCTTTTCTAATATATGAAGGATATGAGTATATGTGTTGATTTAAAGGCAGTGTTAGATGAAGAATTATCTCCAAGTGCACATGAGAAAAGTGTTATGTCTCTGATTGCAGCAATTTAGATGATATGCTAAGAGAAAAAGCACCCAAGTTATCAGCATTCAACACCACGTAGCCCCGTCAATGACTGTGAAACTGGACCCCTGTAGGCAGATGCTCTGACCTTGTTCCTTGAACCTTGAGAATCAGATTGATACAACAGATTCAAACAAGTATCAGCACACTGCGAAACTCAGCCTAGACAGAGATGGGGTATTCTGGATTTAGATCCATTCAGTGTGCACCACAGTTTATGAATAGATTTGTACAAGCTAACACATTCCCTTTCATGATCCCAAATCATATAGACTTTTTCCATGAGGAAGAGTGGTCTAGAGTCAGCTCCACAAAATGTAAGTCTCTTTGTGATGGAGAGATATTCCTGATGATTTTTAGACTAAAACTGCTGATCTGTTAAAGAAAACTGATTAGTATGATTTGAAGAACTTAGTAGGTTGAAGAAAGTAACAGAGAGGTGGTAGTACTTTATGTGTCTAAAGATACTTGCCAAGTGACTTAAAAATTTCAAAAAAATTGTATGTGCCTAAAATACATTTAAGAAACCAATGTAAATAGCACAATATCCATTTATTACAATTAACTCACCTGGTTCACATTGGTAATCTGTTAGAGCCATGAAGAAATAATTTTTCATATGCTTGCAGGCATAAAAGAATGAAGCATTGAAATTGAAAGAGGTAGAGAAACATGAAAATGTTGTTAGATAAAGCTGAGGGCAGCAGGAAGAGTGGTAAATAACCACATAAAAAGACTCCAGAAAACTAATTTTTAAATGGTAAAAAGAAACCCTCAAAATACAAAGTTATCTAATAAGTCAGAAAATTTGATCATGTCAAAATACACACAAATACTCATGATAGTTCATGTGCAAAACAATTGGTCCCCCACTTGATCAGATGAACATTTATTTGTTTTTAATATATTCAGCTCAAAGGGGCATGGGAACATGAAATATGCAATATTTAAATATCTTATGAAAATAATTGAATGAGTCTCTTATGGGTGATCAAAAGTAAAAAAGTATTCACAGCTATGCGATTTCACTGAAAATGAACATTTTTTACATCAAATGATAATGCAAATAAGCAACTACAATTTGTAGTACTCTCTATAAGCAGAGAAAATGCTGCTTTGTTTTTCTATGTATTTTTCTCCCTCATGTTTAGTGACCTATAATGTTACTACCTTTGAAGACTTTTCTATAACTATAGTATAACACATAAAAGTGACAACTTCCATTTCTGAGACACATGAAAGCATTACCAAGAAAAGCAGCTGGTTGTTTGTAGTATCTGCTATTTAAGAATGCAAGAATATACACTGCTCATCATATCCATCATCAAGTCACTCACAGAATTTAATATATATAAATATAAATATAACATACATATGTGTCTAATAGGAATAAAAATGAAATTTGGAAGGTTACTTCTTTTATCTAACATGTATAACTTTATAACAATTCTTGGGCCAGGGATTTAGCTCAGTGGCATAAATGCCTGCCTGGCAAATGCAAGGTCATGAGTTTGATCCCTAGTAAAAAAAAAAAAACAATTCTCATAAATCACTAGTTTTTAAACAAACTACTCTCTACAGTAGGTATTGATCTGTTCTTTTCTTCCACTGGAAAGATGGAATTTAATAAAAATTAACTGAAACTAATTTCTTTAAGGATACAGAATACAGTTACAGTAATTGCAGAAATTTCAGTGTTCTCGCTTTTATGGTGTAATTTCATGTAAAAGACAAGAAAATTGGACAGACAGAATTTCACATTGCAAAGTCCCTTGTACTCTGTTAAAGCAGGTATTTTTGTCAAAATGATATGGTGCTTAAATTGAATCCTTTAGGTGAAGAATGAAATCTGAATTTTCATGAAATTCAAAGACAGTGGAAAGGAGGTCTTCCTATACACCATTTGCTCATTTGTCCCAAGATAATGTTATGAAACACCTGTATGGAGGTCATTAGAACAAAATCTTTATAAATTTCACATATCTGGAGATAGAAGAATGGACTAAAACCATGATTCCATTCCTTGGTGCAGGGTCTGTGTGACCTGAGTATGTTATTCACCTTAAGGCTTCATTTCTCCCACCACTGAAGAAATAGTTGATAAAATAAGATCTGCTCAGAACCTTAGAAATATTAGACCCCCTTGTAATTATCAGTTACTATTGTAGTATTTTTTAATTTATATAATACTTTATGAATTTGATTTCCAAATTATTCCAAAGCAGCAAGTACCCTTAACTAGGGACTTGAATGAAAGGAAGCAAATGCCCTGGAGATAATCCAGAGAAAATAGTGTTTGTTTCTGGTTCTCAGCAAGAAAAGCACTCTTTCAGTTGGAAAAGCAAACAAAACCAAAACCAAAACCAAAACCAACACCAAAACCAAATAGAATTATTTTGAAATGCATATGGATTGAAAGATTGCTGGGGTTCCTATATTGACTTTGGAAAAATTGTCAAAACTCAGGTGTTCAAGGAAGGCTTAAACACATGAGCCAGACTTCAGAAGCTTTATCTGCCTTGCGTCAGCTCTCTCTGCTCTGTCAGGGATATTTATGGCAGTAACTGCTCACATTAGCACTGCGAGCAAGAGGAAGATGCAGACACTATCGCTATCTGCCTAGTTGAGCATGTGTCAACCTTCCACATTCAGAATGATCTCAACCACTTCTTAAACACTCATCACATGGTTAAGAGCCCAGACACAACTTTATTTTGTTAATTTAGTAACATGATTGCCAATTGTGCCTTTTGCTTGGCATGATTTAGCTACTCGAAGTCCTCTACAAAAGTAGACCATCACAGGCAAGCCACTAGGACAGACTTCAGGACCATCAGAGATTAAAGTACTTGTCTCTGCAAAATTTGTTTGAATAATTTATGGTGGTTCTGACAGGAAATAGCAACACCAAAACGCAGATAATGGAAAATCTAGCCATCTAAATTAAGTCATCCACGTTATAAACAGACAGAAAATGAATAAATGAATTTTGTGACACTCAGGGTTATCCTATTCTTGTCAAAGTCTTCGGGTTAGTTGGTCATTTTTACAATCTTTTGCAGTCATTTAAAAAATAAGTGAGTAAAATATAAAACAATAAATGAATACTACTAAGAGCCAGTCTGCCTGGAATAAAATCTTCACTTTGCCAGTTATCAATTGCGTGACTGTGGTCAAATTGTACAACCCAAAATCTATAATACCCTCAATATTCTCATCTGTAAAAGATTGTATAGACTTTTTTAGAATTAAGTGAGCGATAAGAAGTTGAAAATTTTAAAAGTCTAGTATATAGTAATTGTGATAAAGCTGGTAATACAAATATAATATATTGAATAACTAATTATCAATTAAAACAGTTCGAACACCGTGCAGGACTACATGACCTGCTGAGAAACTGCAACTCACCTTAAGGCAGTTACCTTCAAAACTTGGCATTCTATGTCATTCAGAAACGTTTTGGTGCGATTCAGAAATATACAGCAACTAGTTCGCCAAAGGCTTAGGAAATCTCTCAAGACTGAGCTCCATGTGCAATATATAATTAACAAAAACGCAATCTACAGTTCAAATCTCAAAAGCTTTTATTGCCCAAGGGATTGGTCTCTGTTAGTGAAAATGAATGATAAAGTATATTTGGTCCTTGTAAATAACACTAGAATTTATACGTGTTTTGCCTAGCATCATCATTCCTGACAAAATTTTCTGTCTGAGTCTTTTACTCTAGTGTATCTCAAAGAGATCTGCCCAGGAAAGCTCTTGAATTCTTCCTATTTGGTAGTCCACCTGCCTCTGTCACATATTCAGTACGGAAATGCAAGGTGCCAGTAGAGTCATTACTGGAACAAATTTAGTTAAAGTATCTTTCTTCTGTGAAGAATGATTTTATTATTTCAATTAGTTCAGGTCCCTTGTTCAAATCCCAACTTCCGACTCTGTGAACTCTTATCAGGTTATGTACAGATTTCTGTAGAACAACAGTGTAAATAAATTGTTTATCCTTTAACACCGTCAGCTCCGTCAGTTTTGCCTTTTCCATACTTCCTCGGCTGGTTAAGCCATGACATAAACAATGCTTTTGTTCCGTTTCATGCTTTTGTGGTTCTGCTCAGGCTGCTTTTGAACTCATAACCTTCTGCCTCAGCTTCCCAAGTAGTTTGATTCCAGGAGCCTGGGAGTCCCTGCAGATGTGAGCAGCTATACTTTTAGGGTGGGGAGGATCCAACCCAGGCCCTAGCAGTGACCCCTGGCCTACGTTCCCAGTCTTCCTCCTTTTTTGAAAGCCTATCTAAATCATTAAATCCTCCAGGCTAGCACTTGAGACCCTCTTGCTCAGCCTCCCAGGGTGCTGAATTTGCAGCCAATCCACACCCACACGGGGGTTTTGCACCTTAGTTATTTTTAGTATTCCATTATCATCCTTTTACAACTTTATAATTTTTAACTGCTTTAGTATTTTCTAGTAGACATTGTTTTGGTTTTCTTGCCCTTGCTTACTTTTCTTAGTACATGCTTGCAGTAGATATTTCAAAGCATAATGCCTGATATCACAGTCTTCCAAGTTCTGAACTTGAAGTACAATATATGACGTAACACATACATTTGGTGGATTGTGCTACTATATCTTAACACAGTTTCTCTTTGTGGTGCTCTCAAATACATGATTAAGTTTGTAATGTGGTCGCTAGGCTTGTGTCTGTCTGCAGTGGTATGGTAAATACTTATTTCAGAAAGACTAGCTGTCTAAAAGAGAAAGAGAAAGAGTGAAAGTTACTTATTCCTAATCAGTTAGAGACTTTCACATGGAAAGAAACTTCAGCATCCAAGCGTCTACTTAGTGGTGCACAGTAAACTTTTATAGATCTTTAGCACGCGAACAGAATTCATTGGGTTTCTAATGTTTCTTTTTGTTATATATAATTTTTCCCACTCATAATCGACCACTTTTTGTTGATTATTTATTTTTTCTGAAATAATCTTCTGCAGCTTGATTTATTAAAAGTTTCTAGAGTAGTTTTGAATTTTTAGGCAATAAAGCTTATTTCAAAGAATGTTGGAACAAGAGAATTTCAAAGTAACAAAGGCATAAAGTAAGGGCACAGATGGGAAAGCTGTCAAGAATATTAGAAAGAATAGTTTCTAAGGGGAAAACAGTACCACTCTAGGAGAAAATGGTGTGGCTTTGATAAAGGCAAAATTATGAAAGGCAATTGCATTATGACATTACCTCCAAGTATACCTACTCATTGACTGGGAGTTTTAATTTTTCTCATGCTATCTTAGGTCTCAGTCACTTTCTTGTCTCTGGGGAAAATGTCACATATTCACAACCCGAAGAAAGAGAGTTTTTTTCCTTAACTCATCATTTTAGTCCATGATAAGCTGGCTCCGAGACATAAACAGCGAAGCAGAAGCAGATAGTGAAGGAAAAGGTGTTCAACTCAAGGCAGGCACGAAGACAGAGAGAAAGGAGGAGCTGGTCACAAGAGGGCGCCCTACCTGGCCCAGCCCCCATGACCCACCTCCTACCAGCACGTTCAGCTACTGGACTCATCCGCGGACAAAGCAATCCGCGGACGAATATAGCACACCTATGCCCAAAACACCTACCTGCCAGGTGAACATTCTGGTGATCACTTTAGTCTAAACAGCAGCATCCTACGCTACCAACGCAGTGTAGCTAGGAGTCCTCAAAGGCTGTTTCAAATGATTTGCTTTTAAACAACTGTAAGACAAATTTAGTAAAATTAATAAAATGTCGGTGTCTTGAATAAGGATCCTAAAAGTTTTAGGACTTCTTGGATATTCTTTCAAGGTAATTTTCTTCTATCTGGTGAAATAGAGCACTGTTTTAGAGCAAACAGCTTATTTTCACCATAGAGAAAAAACTGAAAATTGCTAAGGGTGTCACTGAAGAATTGATGTTCCAGTACTTTTAAAATTTCTTTTTCACATACCCTTGATACAGTTCATGGCTCTCTTTCCCCCTGCAAGCTTCTCTTGAAAGGACAAAAGCAATATGCTTACCATTGAAAAATCTACTTTTCATTTTCATTTAGGACAAATGTTAGTTAACTTCTATCCTGCCAATATGCATAGAAGTCAATTTTTTGGTCAAAAATTAAACAGTCACCCTCACATATTTAGTTTGTATCTTAAAATATGCATCTGTAGCAATTTTAACGTGATTTTTTAAGTTTAAAGCTCTGAATCAATAAAAATAAAAGTACGCATCTAAGATGTATGCTGACTTTCTGAAAAAGTAAAATGTATGCATTTATTAAGAATAGATGCAAACATAAACATTACAATGATTTTACAAGCATTTTAATTATTTCTTACATTTTTGCATTAAGTAATTTTAATGTATTCATATTTCATTTTGCAAAGAAAAATGAATTTCATGTTTTAAAAATACAACTTTTTATACTACAATATTCAGAATACCAATTTTGGAGTGACTTCAGAATAAAAAGTGTGGCAGACATCAGTGCACAGATGTGCAGAGATAGGATCCATGTCTCCAGAAGTTCATGATATGTGAAGGGCATCAAACAAGTAAATCCTACTCAGTGTGAACTATGTCAAGTAGTAGTGATTACAAAATGCGAAGAACTGTAAAGGGAAAATAGCTTCATACTGCATAGATTATTTAAGACCAAATTGTAAAAGGCAGTTATTACCATGTGGTTTACTTTCAATCCATGTATACTTTGGCTGTCATTTTATATTTTCCTCTAACAGTGATATATTCTGTATTTTCCTCTCACAATGATAAGTTCTAATAGAAATTAGTGCATGTTATGCAACTGTTTGCAAAAGCAAAGAATAAAGAAGCAAATAACTTTTCAATTTAATGAGCAAATCTGAAATGACGTTTTGTCACATAAACTGTACTATCACACAAGAGACACACCTAGCACAATCTGGCTGTCATCAACATGTCAGGGTTGTGTGTGGATAGATACTTTGTGATGTTACTCAGTCATAGTGTTTTTCCAAGACATAGATACCTTTCCAGCCTGCACCCTTATTATAGACACAGGGTCTCAACAAGTCACTAAGTCATCCAGGATGGCCTCAAAGTTGCAGTCCTCCTGCCTGAACCTCCCAGAGTGTTGGGGTTACAGGTGTGCCCCATCACCTCTGGCTTAGACATACCTTAAATAAAAAGGATTCTGAATTAAAAGACCAGTGTCTTGCATTTGATTGATATGAATATCTAGTGTTGTAGAAATCCTGATAAAATCCTAAAACATCCTTATACAATTTCCTTCTGCCTGCTCAAGAAAATGCCTTTCTTCTTAGAGTCTTCTTCAGAGCAAGTTTGACATCTTTGTTTCTCAAGCTGTAGATCAAGGGGTTCAGCATAGGCCCCACATTTGTGTAGAAGACCGAGGCCACTTTTCCCTGGTCCATAGATTCTACATCCGAAGGTTGGAGGTACATAAATGATGCTGCTCCAAAGAAAAGAGAAACAGTCATTATGTGGGAGCTGCAGGTGTTGAAGGCTTTGATCCTGCCCTGGGTTGAGCTGATACGGAGGATGTTGGAGACGATAAAACCATAGGAGATGAAAGTGGTGCTGGTAGACACCAAAATGTTCAGGCCAACCAGAACAAAGACCACAACCTCATTGTCGTAGGTGCTGGTGCAGGAAAGCTGGAGCACGGGGAGGATGTCACACAAATAATGGTTGATGGTGTTGGCATCACAGAAAGTCAGTCTTGCCATACAGAGAGTGTGGGCCAGAGAACCCCAACATCCCATCACATACGCCCCAAACACAAACAGACTGCAGGTCCGAGGGGATAGGACCACATTGTATAGCAGTGGCTTGCAGATGGCAACATAGCGATCATAAGCCATCGCTGTCAGTGTGTAACATTCTGTGATCACGAAGAAACAGAAGAAATACAGCTGAGTCAGACACCCTGGATAGGAAATGCTGTTTTTCTCCACTACGAAGTTCATTAACATTTTGGGGGTAAAGACAGAAGAATAACAGATGTCAACAAAAGATAGATTAAAAAGGAAATAATACATGGGCATGTGAAGGTGTGCGTTCAGTGAGATTAACGTAATCAGACTCAGATTGGCCACCACGGTCACCACATAGATCCCCAGAAATATGAAGAAGAGAGGCACTTGGAGCTCTGGCCTGTTCGTTAAGCCCTCCAGGATGAATTCTGTCACCAAGGAGTAATTGCTGTCTGTCATTCTTCTATGGGGGTCCATCTACAAAGATGAAAGAAGAGCCAGTTAGAGGAAAAGTGAACTTGTCTGAGTCACTTCTTATGCATCAAATGTCCACACTCGAGTGCACTTTTGGACTCTGGATATGAAGTGACGTCTTCTGATTTGTGCAAACTGCAGCATCACAGGATGGTTCTGGGGTGCCTGAAAGTGAGAAATCTGAGCAATTGAGGTCTGCATGGAGCTTCTGGAAGGTTCAGGGCTTAAGAATAAGGTTGACATCAAGCAAGCACATGATCATCTTGCACAGCTACTTTAATGGGGTTATTTTAATCTGCATAGCTGCTTCATAATGTCAAAATATTGAATGTTAGCAATTTTGTAATCACAATATCTCCTCCAGTGCCTCGCTTCCACTCGGGTAGGTCGACTTCAAGGCACTGTGTGTCAGGTGCACAGATAAGCGAGGGTCAGCACTGTGTGAGGTACATGGGTGCAGAGAGGAAAGATGAGAAGCTCAAGGATGGCATAGATCTGGAGGACGTGGTGACTGAAAAATGAGGTCTGTAGACAGGGATAAGGTCAAACCTGAGTGAGATGGACTGGGTAAGGAATGGAGTGAACCTGCAAAGTTATCTAAGGCTCAGGGTTAGCATACTTTAGAGGTGGAGTGGGGGATACAAGGCAGTGTGAGACGGGGTGAGGATGCATAAATCAGAATGACGGATGAGGTTAAAATCTGGAAAGCAGTAAGGAAGAGAGATGGAACAAAATCCCAAGAAGAGTGAGAAGTTAAAAAAAAAATAAGGAACAAAATATATAGAGAAAAGTCAGGTTTAAAGTGAAGGATAGAGGGAAATGTATGGTAAGAAAGTTAAAAGAGAAAAGGTTTACAGACAAATGAGGCTTCTGAGGTTAACTAAGACAAACACAAGAAATAGAGTAAGACTCTAATGATAAATAGAGGGTCAGAGTCATGGATATATTTTTATAATTATTGTCTTATCTCTTACTAGACTATAACTTTGCTTAAGAGAATCTACACCATTCACTATGTATCTATTTTGCATAGCACAGTTCTGACACATAGTAAGAGTGAAAATCATATGTGTTATTAGTTGTGGAATAAAAGGTCATTCAATGGCCCTTCTTCAGATGTGTTCACAAGTGTTTCTCCTATGCTAATTTTTAATGTCCTGGTGCTCCTCCCTTCAGCTCTGGGCTCTGCAAAGTTAACTGTCATCTTTACCTCAGAAATGACTGGGTAACACAAATTCTGGACCATGCTCAAGGCCAAATAACTAGAATACCAAGAAGTTTAGATCTTGTCACCTAGAAAATCCTCAAGAGAAAGAGTATCTGTCTCATCTCAGAGTGACTGGAATTTTCACCCTGCACGGTCCATCCTCCCACCTCACTGCAGGTCCTGTAGTGAAAAAATTCTCAACGCTGCCTTCAGGAAAAGGACTGCTGGTGCCCTGAGATCTTCATGCCATCGGTTATGCGGTTAGAGTAAGAGTTTTTCCAAGAGGTATTAGATTCGGATACTCACAGATTTTCTTCTTGAGAACTTGGTGTTGGTCCTTATTTTTTCTCTGAGGTAAATGTTTTGGGAGAAAACAATTCTATTAATATAAGCAAAAAAAAAGTCCTATCAGAATTCTTAGGTACCTAAAGTGCTGATGGCATCAGGACACATATGCCTCTGTGGAATGGCCCTGCGACTGCTCCAGGGAGAAATATGAAGGATTCATCTCCTTGGCCTCTTGCCAAGAAGTCCGCTCCAGTTGTAAGAGAAGAAAGTAATCTCTTCATTATGGGAAGAGCAGCCTAGTGATACAACACAGAAGACTTAATTTCACATTTCCAATATTGCAATAACTGTTTAGTCCCTTGAGGCAGAGCCTCACAGAGAAAGCTGACAACCATGTGTACGTCTGACTTGTGAGAATCAGTGTTTCCTTAGAGACGCCATTTTTCACTCAGTTAGCACCTCTCCTCTAGAGATTCCCTAGTCCCCAGTTCCATGAAGAAATTATCTTCTGTGTCCTGAATCCCTACGTGCTACAGGTTAAGGGTCTCCCTCTCCCCCAGGGCTTGACACCTACAAAAAGTCAACACTAGCATATTACAGGGAAGTGAAACCTGTGAAGCCAGGAATTTAAGAACTACAGGTGCCTACACATGCACACATGCAGATCACACCCAGCCTGGTCGTCGGCTTTTCCCTCCTAACAGTGTTTCATAGCTTGGTCTCTGCTCACTTCACTAGAACAGAAGTGTCTGCCTCCACCTCTTAGAAGTTATAGCTGCAGCATTCCAAATGTTGTCCTATTTGAGAAACCAAAGTTTAATAAAATTTACTCTCAATTTACTCCAGTAACCATCCTAAAATCTCCTTAATTTTCTAAACGTCCTTATTAGAAAAAGTGCATAACATGCATCAAAAATCAGAGTACCCTGCCATTGTATATGTTATACATCAGTTAAAATAAAAAAATAAGTTCTCAGAAAATTGCAAAACTAAAAAAAGTCATAAATATTTTTCCTTAATAGATGTGATAGAAGAAGCACATAAAATAGTCATTTATTCCTACCCAATGCTCATAAATAGCACTGTCTAATATAAATATAACAAAGGCCACAAAGTAAGCCACAGAGGTTTTTTAGTAGACACATTAAACAAGTAAAAACAAATGAGTAAAATTAATTTCAGTATGTTTTATCTAACCTGTTATCCAAAACACGTTTACTTCACATTGTGTGATAAGAAATGGACATATTTTGTAAGTCTGAAAAAAATTGATGTTTATTTTATAATTACTGAGCATCTCTATTTACACAGCACTGTAATGGCTCCACAGAGTACAGGGCTGGTACACTGCATACCAGAATTATTTTGATTAAATGATAGGAATTATGACATTTCTATATGTTAAATGAATAATGATAGCATATGTTTTGGTTATTTGAAAATATTACATGGAACTTTTTATTTCAGTCTTGCATTCATTTTTCCAGGTTTATCGAAATATAATTGATATAAAGAGCTGTGTCTCATTAATGAGCACAATGTTGTAAGTTCGGACATACATATTCATATTGATTTTTAACATCAAGACAGTCAAAGTAGTAATCACGCTTATCACCTCCAAACTTTCATATGACTTTTGTTTTGTTTCTGTTGTTGATTTCAGTTTGTAAGAATATTTAACACGAGGTTTACCTTTTCAATACATTTTTAATGCTCAATATCATATTGTTAACTCTAGGCACTCTACTGTACTGCTGATCTCTGGAATTTACTGATATTATATAATTGTAATTTTATGCTATGAAAAACCTCCATATCAAATTTTTCCTTACTTTGGAGGCCACCATTCTATTTTCTCCTTTTATGTATCTTACTATTTAAATCAATAGTACAAGAGGAATCTTACAGTATTCATTTTTCTATGATTGACTTATTTCACTTAATATAATATCTTCCAGGCTCATCCATGCCACAAAGAGAATCTTCTGTTCAAAGGCTGAATTTTATTCCATTGTAAGTATATTCCATGTTTTATATAGCTAGTCCTCCATAGTTGAGCATTAGGGCTGCTTCCACCCCTTAGCTGCAATGAACATAGTAGTAAACACAAGACTTTGAAATTCTGATTTCAATTATTTTGCACACATTTTCAGAAGTGGGATTGTTGGAGCATATGGTAGTTTTATTTTTTGAGAAATTTCCATTTTATTTTCCATAGATTTATTTTCCATTTATCAAACGCAAAGCATGGTTGTACTGTGCCCTGAGTTATCTTAGCTTGAGACAAAAATTTCCTAATAAACTGTAAAGTCTGAAGGAAGAAATCATGAAGATAGTGATTTCATTATGAAATTTCCAAAAGAAAACCACTACTAGACCTAACAGGCTTTGAGAAGAGGTGGGGAAGCAGAGTCAGGGGAGAGTCTTGAGACAGCAGTCAGCCGACAGCCCATATAATAATGAAATAACAAAGTGATATGACTCGTGAGACACAGGAGGACCTCACCCGAAAAGCAAAACAGTGAACAAGGAAAAAGTACAAAATGATCAGAGTTGTGGATCTTTGAAACCAGAAGAATGATATTGCCATTAGCAAAGAATTAGAAGATAATAACAGAAATTAGTTAAGGGGAAGTTGATGAATTCGTTATTGTTAATATGAAGAATGAAGACAAAGCAACACATCTTCTGGCGCGCACCAAGAGGCAAATAGAGGTGCAGGTCTAGGTGTTTACCTTCCCGACCCCAGTGTCATAACCAGATGAGCCCCTACGGTACTCAGTCCCCAATGACATGTTTTCCTGATTATTTCTTGTTTGATCAACTATTTATGCAATTTTTTCAGTTGCCAGCTAGAGAGGAAAAAAATAAGTTTGGGTATTTTTCATATATTTAATACCAACTTTTGTTTCTGCTGTAAATTTATCTTACCAAATTTTTATGATTTCCATATAGATAGATACAAACATTGATTTTTTATTGTTTTCTAAAAATTGATCAATACATATTTTGACTCATTCAGCTTTTAATTTTTAAATAAATGTTAGATATGTTAAATGCTTATATATATATATATGCCATGAAAATTATAATAAAATAGAAATATTGGATCTATCATTCATCTTAAGAACTAAAAATAAATACCAAAAGTAATAAGTACATTACTTATTTATATCAAAAATATTGCAGACTAAGCAACTTTTAAATTTACAGCAAATGTATTTGTCATTGTTCTGGAAGCTATGATGTCCTCGTTCACGGCCTCAGCAGAATCGAGACTGTATCTGCTGACACTTTGCCTCCTGATTTCTGGAAAGCCTTCTTCAGGTTGTGTCTTCACATGGAAAAGAGCAGAGACAGAAAATAAACTCACCCCTGTCCTTGCATAAGGACACTAATCCTACACCTGAGGGCCCCACCCTCATAATTTATGTACTTCTCGAAGGCCTCATCTTCCAACACCATTTCACTCAGCCAAGATAGCAATATACGAATGGAGTGGGGCAAAAATACTCAATCCATGGGAGATGGCATCTGGGATCAAGTTCTTTGTGACACATTTTTCTCTTTAGTAGCACATATTAACAGTATTTACTCCTATAAAGCTCTGAGAGGTATTTTACGTCATGCGATGTGTGACATGTTGCAAACGTCATGCAAACTTTAATCATCCTCACACCATCATCAACCTCATATCACCATCAGGCCGTTACCTCCAGTGCAGTTCTGGGTAAGAGCGCTGACAAGGGACACACTTACCTTGTTCCTCATTGTGAAGGGCGTATCTCCCATATATTAAAACAGATGATCCATTTAGGGCTTTGGAAGCTATCATAAATCGATTCAGAATCTGTTTACATTGGCCCAGTGCCACAGTCCTGTAACACCAGCACTCTGACAGTGTGAGACAAGCGATCACACATTTGACGTAAGTAAGGCCAGAGCATTTTAGTGACTTAATTTTAGTGACAAAACTTAAAACATAGCAAGTCATAGGTATGGGATGTGCTTGGCTTGGAGACCCTGGTTCAATTCCCAGCACCAGTAAAAATAAAATGAAAAAGTATGATTTATTAAATTTTCAGACTTTTAACTATTATGATGAATAATAGAAGCAAAATCATTTTTCAAATAATTTTATTAAGACTCATATATAGTCTATTACTAAACTGTTGCACTCTGGAAAAAAACTAATTGAGATGATTTTTATTCTTAGCGTATTTCGTTTGCTAATATATTAAGCAATGTTCATATCTAACCTTATAACAATAATTTCCTCAAATTTTACTTTTCTGTGGATATTTTCAAAAAAACTTCATATAATGTCATTTTTTGATGGACATAATAAATTCTAATATTCAATGAAATGGAAATAGAAGGATAAATATAATTAAAAATAGTACATTACATATCTCAAAATACAAGAGAGAAATTTAAAGAAATCTTAAAAGTTTAAGGTAACAGATACTAATTACACTGAGTTGATCACTATCTACATAAACTAAAATTCCACATTGTTCCTTATAAGTATGTACAAATAGTATGTGTAAACCAAAAAGTAAAATGCAAGACTAAAAAAATTAAAAGAAAGTTCTTGTATAAGCAGAAGAAATATTTTGCTCTGAGAAAGTAAGGAACACAGTATTCCACTTTGGTTTGAGCCTCTGGAAAACTGATTATAGGTAGACTTTTCATCCTTTGACAGTTATGAGACTCACCCTATAATATTGACTGAGTTAAACTAATTTATGTGGAAAACATTTTTTAACTATGTATTTGATTTGTTGAATGGGTGGCATTTAAAAGAAGCCTTAAAGTTCTGTTTTATATTGTAAATTTTATTTTCCCATAGATATTTCTATTACATGTGTGATTCTTGGATCTATGCCTTAAAGTCAGTCATAACATTCTCTAAGCTGTTAATTTCTAAAATACTTGTAGTTATATATTTATCTAAATTAATGATTTCCATGTCTATATGATTTATACTCATCTATTTTTCTAGTTTGGGCTATTTTTCTAATTAACAAATTTTACACAATTCTAGTTTTGTAAGGCAAGCAATCAAGGTTCTTATTTCTATCTAAGCTCTTCTGGTAAATCTTAGAATTACATCTTTGGATGTGAAAATGGTTGATAAAGGAATTTTGAAATGATCCACAAGATGGTGAACATAAAAATAATAGTTTTAAAATCTACATAATGTTAGGAATACAAAACCCTAAATCACTCGTCACTCAAACAACAATCTTATCATAGTTTTTTATTTTTTTTTGTTTTAAAGACAAAAAGCAAAAATCAAACAAAAGCAACAACAAAATCAAAATGACCACAAAAACAACAAAAAAATGACAAAATAAGATTTCACAGGAAGATGATAGGAATTTAATAATAATTATATAATAATTTTTAAATTTTTTAAAAGTTTAAACAAGTGATTCCTGTTCACAGGTCATTCTACTGAGTGGATCTTAGATGAAACTTGAGAGGAGGCTCTATCTTAAATGTTTCAAGAGTCATTCTGACACGCATGCAGGTTGTGAATCACTGATCCAGAAAAGCTCTACCTGTATACAAGAGAAAAAAAACGACAAACAATTCTCACAAGTTTCAAAAATAGATAAACACCAGGAAGATTCCAGCTCAACCCATTTTACAAGATCTCAGTCCGTGGATCAGTAAGTGATACAACACTGACGTAACGCAAATCCAGGTCAATACTAAGAGCAGCTTGAGTCCCAAGCAAGTGCAGAGAAAATTGCTCAACTCCGTTTGACATAGGTAGTGTTATTTTTTTCATCCTGGGGATGAGGGCGCTGGTGTCCAAATAAATTAGACAACTTTTATACAGTCACCTAATCAGCACATCTTTCATTATTTTCAAAAGCCAAGCGAGATAGGTCTTCCTTACAGAATACATTTCTTGAAATGAATTTCTTAGAATTTACTTGTAACTAAGCAAACAGGATCAGATTGCAGTATAATTGAAACATTTATTAAGCATTTGCTTTACCAGAGACTTGATATCATGTTATGGGTAAGAAAAATAGCATAGGGAAGAAGCACCTTCCACCCAGAGTCTACTGGGGACACATTTGAGGAAGGAATTCTAATGCAATGGGAGCTGTGTCTATTGCATAAGCATGGAATGCCACAGGAACGTTCCCCAAAGTCTTCCAAACTTGCCTTTCTGTGTTGAAAGGCCTCCAGAGGTTGTGTTAACCTCATACCTGCAGGATGGACAGGTCAAGCAAGGCAAACAAGCAGAGATGATGGCGTGGGCAGCTAAGGGGGTCGCTGTGGACACAGGGCTGAAAGTCACAGCTGAATCTGGGTCTGCTCATACAAGGCAGGTTCACAGGAGGCATAATGATTCCATCAGGTAATATTAGAAGAAACACATGGAGAGAGAAAGTTCTAGGGGTTCTCTGTAATCAGGACGCTGAGTCTGGGTAAAGGTGTGAGTGGTAATGAGTAAGAAGAGTAATGAAAAGAGACCTCATTTGAAGTTTTAGCAATTAGGTAAGTGATCATGCTTTCATTGTGATAGTGATCTTGGAAATGGATGGAATTTGCTGCTATGATGAAGGTTAACATCACACGTTAAATTCAAGTGCCTATGGAGAATTCAAATGTAGACATAAGCAATGAAATACAGAGGTCCAAAGTCCAAATGTGAACTCTGAATCTATCTGAGAAGGAATTCTTTGCATAATCAGTATATATTAATCTACAATAAACTAGTAAAATTTTTAAAGGTATGGAAATTACCTCTAGCACGTAAGTAGAAAAAAATTGAAATAGTTCAGGAGAACTGAAAGAAAGAAGGGAAAGAATGACGTAATAAATTTTGCAATATATAAGACCTTTGGGCTACACACTGTCATTTGTGTTGAATTATTTTTTTTACTAACCCTATGAAATAATGAGATGTCTTTGATTTTCAAGGGTTTCAATCCAGGCTTTCTGATCCCAGTGTTCTTTCAGTTACTCCTCTTCTCTTTCCATATGAAAACATTCCATGCTGCTATGTGAGGGGAAGAAGTGTTGAAAAGGAAACCGGTATTCCTGTGTCACGTATAATACTGCTTTCAGATGGAAGCTATTTTCCTCCTAAAGGCTTTTTTCAAGGCAACCTTGACCTCCCTATTCCTGAAGCTGTAGATCAGCGGGTTAAGCATGGGTACCACAATGGTGTAAAACACAGTGGACACTTTGCCCTGGTCCATAGACAGGACTGCAGAAGGATGAAGGTACATAAATGCCCCCGATCCAAAGAAAACAGAAACAACAATTATATGCGAACTACAAGTACTAAAGGCTTTAAACCTTCCTTCAGTGGAACGGATGCGAAAAATGCTACGAAGGATGAATGTGTAAGAGACAATGATAGTAAGGCTGGGCACACCCACATCAACGCCTACCACAATGAACACCACCAGCTCATTGGCCTGAGTGCTAGTGCAAGACAGCTCCAGCAGGGGAAGGATGTCACACATGTAGTGGTTGATGGTGTTGGCGTCACAGAAAGTCACCCTCAGCATGCACCCTGTGTGGGCCCAGGCACCAGCAAACGCTCCCACATACACACCCACAGCCAGCAGGGAGCAGACCCAGGGGGACATCGTCACTGTGTACAGCAAGGGTTTGCAGATGGCCACATAGCGATCATAGGCCATGACGGTCAACACATAGCATTCTGCACTGACAAAGAAGCAGTAGAAAAAGAGTTGAGTCATGCATCCTGCGTAAGAAATGGTGTTTATCTTCGAAACAAAATTTACCAATAGTTTTGGGGTAATAACAGAAGAGTAGCAGAGATCAATAAAGGATAAGTTGAAGAGGAAGTGATACATGGGAGTGTGAAGGTGGGAATTCCATCTGATCAGAGTGAGTAAGCCCAGATTTCCTGCCACAGTGACCATATAGATTGCTAGGAAGAGAAAGAAGAAAGGGAGCTTTGTCCCTGAGTATTCTGTTAAACCCACCAGGATAAACTCAGTGACAAAGGACGTGTTTCCAATGGCCATTCTCTTTGAGCAGGATCTGAAACACAAGAGAGTGGGGTTATATTGGAGGCAGAATCCAAATTTTCCCTGCAGCACTCTGCCCATTCCCTTCTGGATCTGAGAAGCCCAGAGACTCCACAAAGGTTTAGTTTATTTTCTAGAAAGCTCAGTCTGGCTCTGCCTGTCCAAGGAAAGTGGGTGTGTGGGAGAGAGAAGCACACGGGGGAGATGTATGAAGAAACAGACAGTGCAGAGATTTCTTTTCTCTGCTTCGGTCTGTGGCTACCATCTCCTCCATTTTGTGCTTGTTAATCTTCACTCACTACACTCTGGCTTCCCTGAGCTGGCAATTGGGTGCTATGCAGCACGCATGCCATGAGCACTATGTCCACTGCAGACTTAAGGAAACAGACACAGATGTTCTTTGACCCCCAAGCTTGCATAGCAAGAGAGTCATGAAGTCAGCCTCAGAACCTGTGTGTCCTTCATAGGAAACTTGCTACAGGGCAGAAAGATTGAAGACCCAGAAAATTCTGTCATCTCAGCAATACAGGGAATAAAGATTGAAGACCCAGAAAATTCTGTCATCTCAGCAGTACTTCTTACCTCTACTTTCTTCCCACACAAATCTTTTAGTTATCGGCACCTCACAGAGTTGAGAAAAGCAGAAAAAGGGCACAGGGCATAAACACATGAAGTCTCAGTACGCACCCTTCTTATTATACCCAGAGGCTTCAGAACTGTTCTTGTGGTATCTCCACTACTTTTCTCCAAAGAGAAATAGCTCTGTGGAGGGACTGCAGGACGGACTAGTTCTGAACTGAAGCCTCCCCACCTTTGTGTGAGCAACAGCTCACTACACTCATAAATCAGCCTTCGAGTTGCTCTGAGAGTTAAAGGTCATAATTTTTAATTAGGAGTTTCCCAGCTGCGATAATTAAAGTACAAAAACAAAGCCCAAGGCGCACTCTTTTCTTTCAATTAATAGAAGTAGCATTTTGTAGATCATTTTATCCAAAGCATCAAGTACTCCGGGTATTAATTCTGAAGATTTCTCAGAAATCTCTCCGCAATTAAAATCCTTTAAGCAAAATAGATTTTAAACAAATGTTTATACAACAGTGAAGGTGCGTTTACACTGATATATTTAGAGGTGATACTATATTCCGATTTCATCTCAGAAATTGCACATCCCCCAGGGTGCATCAAAGAGAAAACTTTCTATGTTCTTCTTTCTCCATGTGCTTCTTTGTGTTGTACAGACAGTTTTTAACATAGGTAATGTAGTATAAAATTTATTTAAAAACATTACAGATATGTAGAAATCCTTACACATACACAATTTTATGTTTTACCATCTATGACTATATGATACACAGGACTTTACACAGTTGATTACAAATTTCTTCCTTTTACCTTTTTTTGGAGTACTTCATTTTCCTTATCAACTCTCTACAAACCCATCTCTCCCAAGTAGTCATGTGTATATTCTAGCATGCACATGCCCATGTTTTCTTAGTTTCTCATATAATCAAATACATCTTTGAGGTTTCACACTTGATACCCAAAGTATGCATTTTGGATCTCTTTCCATTGTTAGTTAAAAGCACTTTAATTAGCTATCTCCCATATCCTAGTTTATGGATATATTATAATATACCTAAGCAATCCACATCAATGTAATCACTATTTTCCATGTTTTAATCATCAAAAACAATACTAAAACTACCATTACTAAGTATATACCTTGATATGACAATTTATTTCCATAGAATAAAGTCCCTGACTGCCATCTTTGTTTTACTATCATGTAGTGTCTACAAAAACTGTAATCACATCTCCGCAGGCAGTGTATGAAATTACCTTTCTCTCTCGCAGCACAACCACCAGTAAACATGGTAGTGTTTTATATGCACAATAATCTGATAGTGCTACGCATTGCTGTTCCTTTAATTGCATTTCCCTGTCTACTGCACAGCTGAGGAGTGTTTTCATAAATTTGTGAACCTTTTTCATTGTCTTTCTGTAACTTGTTTTTCTATGTCCTTTCTTCATTTCTATGGAGTTGTTCTCTCTTCCTCATTTTGTTCCATGAAACCATATACAGGATACTACTGTTAGACTTGCCATTTATCATTAATATTGAAACTATATTTTTCTTTTATTCTCAATCCACTGAAATGTGTAATGTTCCTTTCATTTAGGAAAAAAATGTAAAACCTTTTGCGGTGAAAATATCACAATAACCTGTATTCTTCTTCTCTGGCATAATTTGCATAACTACAAAACCTTCAGGACTAAATTTTGGCTTCATCTCTGTGGCCACCTACAGTTTACTGCCAAGACAAGAGAGGGCCACGGATCATGCTTTTAAAATCTCTAAGTTTGTTTTTAATCTCGTATATGCCATTTAACTTAGAGAAAAATCTCAAGTCACAAAAGTCTGCAGGCATTTCATCATCTGGGCAGTGCTCTGTCCCTATCACCATCTCAGCTGACCTCTCTCCTGTACTGGTTTCATTCACCGTAACAGCCTTTATTCTTTTTCAGGCATGTAAGTTATCCATAATATCTGTCCCCAAAGATATTTCTCCAGATGTCTACTTTAAATATCACCTTCTTGAAGCAGCCATGGCTTGAGCGAGCAGCGGGCACCCCACGGAAACAACCAGCCAGCATCTCCCAAGATCCTGTCACGTTGGAACTTAGGGCGCTTGGAAAGAAAGCAACCGCTCTTCTCCCGGATAAGTGGCCATGAGGCAGCACATGGACTGAGAATCAAACATCCCATTCCCACCATTAGCAAATGGGAGCCAGAGGTCTGAGCATCTCTTGGGAGGATGACTGTATGCAATATAGCAAATATGGGGGATTTCCTTCTACCATTTCTTTGAAGGCAAATATTGTTATCACTGTTTTACTTTGTTCTGATTAATTGTATTGCTCTATTCAATATTCTGTTTTGATAGGTTTTATGATGTTCTGTATTTGGTTGGATTTTGCTATACCTGATTGAAAGGACAACTACTGTGAAGATAACAAGATGTACTGTGGTGCCTATTACTGTTATCCCAGTAAACTGCTGTGACGTTCTGTCCCAATTTTGCTGCATTGTCTCAACTGGCTTTGTTCTGTCTTATTCTGTTGTATTTTACTACCTTGAAAATAACAAATATCACCTTCTTGATGAATTAGGGACCATGTGTGTTTTATCTTTGCATTTTGATATGTAACTAATCCTGACATGACCGTCATTCTCTCCTTTCCTTTGCTTCTCAGAGACAGTGGCGCTGGAGGGAAACTGCCATAAGGCTGGATTTCAAAATATAAATTTAAAGTGGTTGACTACAAAGCATGTTATTTGAGAATTTGGCTTGTGAACTAGTGTTTCAAAATCGTATTCCTGTTTTAATATGAGAACATATAATGCTAAGAATCATAAATTCATGAACACAATACAGGCATTAATTCATTCCCAATTTGTGGACATAAATCTCCTATGTGTTCATAATGGGAGACTTAAGCAAAAGAGAAGACAAGTGGAGTTGATTTACTTTCAAATTTTCTTTTCAGGATACTCTTCACTTTGATACACCTGTGTATCTCAGAAAAGTATAACTTTATTACAAGATTTTAAATGTGGATAGTGATTGGCTTTACTATTGTACATTAAAATATTACCTACAGGTCTAAGTCAAAGCTGAGTAGATTGAATAGGCTGAAATTAAGAAATGACCATGAGAAACATTTTTTAGTGAAAAACAGACGCTGCTAACTTGGGGTTGTTTAAATAAAATCTTTTAATTTTACCATTGAATAATTTCTACAGTATTTATGGATGTCTGTCCTTGCAAATATAACAATTCATATTTTACATGGAGGATTCTCTCACCACTTGTGTGTGTGTATATGTATGTATATTTTATAAAATTTTGATAAACATAGACATAGTGAACTGATTACAACAGTAGAGCAAGTTAATGTATTCATCTGTTCACACATTAATTTTTTTTGCAGATGGGAAAGCATCTAAATTGTCTTTTGTAGTGATTATTTTAGAAAACAATTAAGTATAAAACTAATATTAATGAGTTAATCACTTCCTCATCATGGGATCAAAATACCCAACACTCACAGTTTAAAGGTGGAGTCATTTATTGTTGCTTTTTCAGTGATTCAGAAAGCTCTGATGGGAAAAACTTACATAACAGCAGCCAGAGAGCAGAGATTGAGGGAGGAGAGATAGAGAAATATACAGGATGCCCCTCCAGGTCACCCTCCAAGTGATCTGCCTCTTCCACTGCTTCCAGCTAGGGCCACCTCCTTCCTGACAGCACATCCGGCTGTGGTTTCATGAGTGGACTAATTCATTAAGGAGCAGAGCTCCTGCATAATCCAATCACCTTCCAGAAGCCAACTCCCTGAACACATGAGCATTTTGGGGGACCTTCTAGATTTAAACCATAGAAAATATACATGACAGCTATAGAATTAGTCAACCTAAACATAACTACAAGTTTGAACCCTGCATCTATATTTGAATCTACATTTCCCTGCAACTAATTTCATCACCACCAAAAATATCATTTTATACTCTGTCTGTGTATTTAACTATTCTAAGATTCCATATATAAGGAAATTATGAATTATTTCTCTTTTTGTGCCATGCTTATTACACTTGATATATTTTCCTCCAGAGTTAGCTCATGTGTTGTATGATTTTCTTTTAAAGGTTAAGTAATATTCCAATGTGTGTGTGTACATCACAACATTGTTTTATCCATTCATTTGTTATAGGACACTTAACTTGATTGCATATCTGATTGTGACTAATGCTGCAGTAAATAGGAGAGGGCAGACATCTCAGAGGGATTAACACCGCTTTCTGTGGAAGAAGGTAGGATTCTGGATCAAGTGTTCATTCTAAATTTAAATTTTTATTTAACTTCATATGGTGTTTTATAATGGTTGCAATAGTCTATATTTTCAACCAAAAGCAAACAAAGTTACCTTTTCTCTATACCCTTGCTAGAATGTCTCTGTCTTTTTGATAATGACCATCCCAGCAGGTGTGTGGTGATATTTCACCATGATTTTCACCTGAATTTTCCTGAGATTAGTGATGTGAAGCAGCTTGTAGCAACCACACAGAAGTACAACTAGAATATGCTAGAACCTTTTCAGATCCTTGCTAAGAGAACCATTTTTTCCTCTCAAAATTCCAAGCTGTCCCCTGAACATAAAAATAGTCTTTCAGAGAACATTCAGGCAAATCCCATGACCTCCAATGTAACTCTCAGCTATGACAACCCCAAATCTATTATATGTTCCCCATAATTTAGTGCCATTATCCTAATAAACAGGGTTCCTACTCTTTTACTCAATTAGTTAACGTAGTGCCATTCACCTAATAAACAATAACAATAACAAAAACCTATAGATAATTCTATGTAACATGTGTAAATTGCCAGACTTATCTTCCTTTTGAAGATATCCAAACATAATTAGAACTTAGCTTAGTGGCTAAGTCAGCTATTTTTTTAAAGCTCTGCTGCCCCCAGCTTTTAAAAAAGTGTATTTAAAATAACTTAATTTTAAAATAAATCTATCTTTTATTAAAACTGAATAGGCTTCATTTGTATTTTGAGATTCTTCAGCTGAAAGACAAGGGTTCCTGATTCATGCAGACTTGACCATGTAAGCAGTTAGGAAATACACGAGGAATAACTCACCTCAGCGATGCCTGCAAAGGGTACCAACTGACACTGCTGTTAATTATAAGTAAAGGAAGGATTTTTGTAAAAAACCAAGTTCAGCTTTTATATATAAGAAGAATTTGCTGAGAACAGTCACAGTGTTGATATTTGAGCCATCGTGAAGAAATGGTAACTTTCTTAAAACGAGAATTTAGCAGTGCTGTGCATTTAAATACAAGCAAGTCAACAAACCATATATTCTGAATATAAAAATATCCAACTATGGCATAGAAAACAGAAAAAGGTGAAACTGGCGTGCACTGTTATAGCTCCTCAGGAAAATGTTTAAATTGTCACATGTGACATCAGACTAAGAATTTGAGAGTAGTCACTGTTTTGTTGTTTTCACACAAGGAAAATTATCTAGCATTCTGTTCTTAAAAGACAATAAAATTTGTTTTATTCTCCAAAATTTTTTTTTAATTTTTTTTAATCGTTACCGGGGATCAAACTCACAACCACACGCTTGCAAGGCAGGCACTTATGCTGCTGAGCTAAATCCTCAGCCCGTATTTGCTGTATGTTTTTTTTAATTTAATTTAATTTAATTTTTTTTTTTTTTTTTTTTTTTTTTTTTTTTTTTTTTTTTTTTTTTTTTTTTGGTGCTGGGGATTGAACTCATGACCTCCCGCTGCCAAGCAGTCACTTACACCGCTGAGCTAAACCCCGGCCCTATTGTCCAAAAATCTTTAAACTCTGCTTTCTCTGATAAAATATGAAGTTTAAAACCTTAAATTCTATATGGAAATAACATATGAAAGCCAGATGTGATTTAATTGTTCCCTGGTCCTCCTGCCCTCTAAGCTGAACTTTCTTTAAAATAAAATTACACAAACCTGTATCAGAACCAGAAAAACAATTATGACTTTCATATTCCTAGCTTCTTCCACAAAAGAGAGGATAATAGCTTCCGTGTTTCTACTCTTTTACTTTTAAAATTCAAAGGATTTATCAAAACTTTATAAATGGCTTTATGAATTACAGTACTCTCCAAAACACACTCAGATTAAAATGCTGTTTAAATTTTCAGTGCTCATTCTCCACACAGAAATATCTTTTCAATTGTTCATTTTTTTGAAAACCAGTCTGAGTTCTGTTCTCTCTCAAGTCCCTAATTTCTCAATTAAAAGAACTGAAAGTCAATTCTAATATTTTTTTCCAGACTACTCTGTTTCAAATTTGAGGCAATTGCATCTCATCTATGCTAACCCGAAAGGTATTCTCTTTCCCAATATAAAGGCCCATCGCATTATTGTCTAGAACAACAACAACAACAACAATGATAATAATAATAATAATACAACATTCCTTAGGAAAAGTCGTGCATTCTCCTAAAATAGCATCAACTTTCAAAGCAGAGTCACTTTCTTATATTTCATAATTAACTAAAAAGTTAAACAACATGAAATAGAAAGCATTCCAGAAAAAGTAGGTTTGAAATTGGAGGACTAACGATCTAGTCTAGGCTTTTTCTTTAAAGAGCTGTAGCACTTCTGACTACTTTACTGACCTCTTTCAACTTCGGTATCTCATCTACACAAAAGCCATGTGCTGACAATCTACTATTTGTTATTTCAACTCTATGGAATATACACAAAGTCTCCGAGTAAAAGCTTTACTGTGTTAATAGCTGTAGTATGGGTTGCATTGGATAGATTTTACAGTTATGTCTATGTCTGTGAAACATCACCATTTGGAGAACACACATTGTTGCCCAGTAGAGGATGAGAAGCACAGAGTAGAGAACAATCAGCTGGATCCTGGTTTGTTACAAGTTGCATAAGAACAGCCCTGCCCAAAGATGCAAAGTCCACCAGGATTTCCTTTATTTATTCATATGCAGAAACATCCATTATTTTTGAGGAAAAGATCATACTGACAATGAAAAAAGAAAAGGAAGAAAGCTCTTTTCATTATACGATTCATAAACAGGAAAATTGGTAGAGAAGAAATTGTGGAATTGTGGAAATATAATCTACTGTAAAACTTTAGAAAATAAAGCATGGTTCAAATTTCCATGCTTTAAATATAAAACAAATACAAGAAAGCTGTCACTAAAATATTTAAGGAAAGGATAATCTCTTCACATATTCGCAGATGCACTGAATCTGATCAAAACATTCCTTTCCTCAAGGTCTTTATCAGAGCAACTTTAACATCTTTGTTCCTTAAACTGTAGATTAAAGGGTTCATCATAGGAACCACAATAGTGTAGAAAACAGAAGAGATTTTTCCTTCATCCATAGCTCCAGCAGAGGATGGTTTGAGATACATGAATGCACCTGATCCAAAGAACAGAGAAACTGCAACTACATGGGAGCTGCAGGTGCTGAGGGCTTTGGACCTACCCCCAGCAGACCTCAGCTGGAAGATGTTGTAGAGAATGAAGCCATAAGAGATGAAGATGATGGCACTGGGCACAATGATGTTGATCCCTCCCACAATAAATGTCACCAGCTCATTGGCGTAGGTGCTAGTGCAGGAGAGCTCAAGCAAAGGGAGAATGTCACAGAAATAGTGGTTGATGGCGTTTGCGTCACAGAAGGTCAGCCTCAGCATGCACCCTGTGTGGGCCATGGCACCCGAAAATGCCATCAGGTAGGAGCCAAGCATAAGGCTGAGACACACTCTGGGGGACATGGCAGTGTTATATACAAGTGGGTTACAGATGGCCGCGTAGCGGTCATAGGCCATTGCAGTCAGCATGTAGCATTCAGAAATGATGAAGAAACTGAAAAAGTACAGCTGGGCCATGCACCCTCTGTAAGAGATAACATTCTTTTTTGATACGAAGTTCATTAACATTTTTGGTGTAAACACAGAAGAATAACAGAGATCAATAAAGGACAAGTTGAAGAGGAAAAAGTACATGGGTGTGTGCAGATGTGAGTTCAGCCCAATTAGAATTATCAAACCCAAATTCCCAAATACAGTTACTGTGTACATGACCAGAAACAGGAAGAAGAGGGGAAGTTGGACATTGGGCTTGTCTGTCAATCCCATCAGAATAAATTCATCCACAAAAGAGCCATTTTCAGGAGCCATTCTTCTCTAAGACAATCTGTGAGCAGAGAAAAAGCAGGTTGCATCAGAGATCACCTGACTTGCCCAACGATATGAGAGCAATGTCTGAAAACAACAAACCTACCTACCAAGGACTTGCCTTTATTGTTGCCATGATAGAAGCAACATTATCTTCTTCGTAGAACCTAAACACCTAGTTATAGTGAAGAACATTACAAACTTAGCCATGGAGCTGAGGCCAGCACAGCTATAGAAAACACGATTGCTAGAGAAATCAAGCATGGGAGGAAAGTGCTAGGTCATATAGGTATATAATTGTCTTTTTCTCATATTGTCATTTCTTTCCTTGCCTGAAACCTTCCCTTACCAAAAAGAATTGGAGGCAGAGGCCTTTCTTCTTCATGTTGACCTTTAAAGCTAATTAGACTCTGATGAGGTTGGAATCATGAATAGTTTCTAATCTAAAACAAAAGAACCAGACTCTAGAAATCATTTAGTTGCTGTCCCCGGTCACAGGGAAACTTCTGTATCTTGAAAAATTAGTGATATGGTTATGAACAAAGAATTTACCCATAAAAATACTGTACCCCTATATCCACTAATCCTCTCAACACTCTTTGTTACCCTCAAGACATTCTTCTACTAGTTTTGCTTGAGTCTTAGGTTGTGGATAATCAAAAAATAACATAATTTAGGGCCTGGGACTATATCTCAAAGTATGACCTTATTATGCTCAGCATAAAAAAAAAACAGGCAGAAACAATTCTGAATCTTACCTAAATGTAAAAATATAAAATAGTTACATTTACATAAACAACGAGAAGGATGTTTGTTGCCATTGGCTAGTAGAGGAAAAAACCTGGTTAGGTTGAACAAAGACTAAAATTACTCAATCATAATAAAGCTTTGGAGATCTATTTTGCAACATGTTTAAGTAGCTAACAATTCTACTTTGCGTAATTACAATTAGATGAAAAGGTCTTAGTTTTCTTACTTACTTACTTAGTTCTCTTTTATGCATACACACACAACAAAGGTAAATGTAGAAATAGTGGATGTGTTAATCATCTCTTTGTCCAAATCATTTTATAATGTTTACATCAACACATTAATTTATATACATCTAAGTATAAGAGCCAGTAATTTCTGAAGGAGGCATTAAAAAATGGAAGGCATTAATACCAATAGATTTCAAAACTTACCCTTCTTAAGAGAGAAAATTTTAACCTTTCCTTATTGATTTTTACCCTTGTGGCATCAAAAGTACAGATCAGGTTCTCAGGCTTTGTTTGCGGCAATTTCAAGAGGATGCAACATGGACTTCATTTTTCATATTTCCTGGAAATCTTCCTGAAGGAAGGGCAAAAATGTAGAATGGTAAGTGTTTGTCCTATAAAACATCAGTTTTGAAAAATAAACAACCTTTCTTATCACATTTTCTACTGCACAAGACACCAGAAGGTTTAACATGAGTTTAATGACATAATGCATTGGACTATAAGCACGGAAGATGCTTGCTGAGTGTCTTTCTGGAGAACAGACTTCGACATAAGAAGGAGGTGAAGGGACTGTGTTTACTTCTTAAATCATGATGTCTTAATTCCTTAGAGACTCAATTTTTCACTCAGGTTTGCTCGTCTCTTTAGGGACTGTAAGTCCACCATTTCCCATTTACCTTGATCTCTTAAGGGAATTTTATTGTTTGGGTTCTTTTCTCTTTATTGCTGTATCTCTAATAGTAATTATCAATGGTGTGTATGTCCCAATCTCCATATCCATTTATCTGAAAATTTTTGAGGACCACAGTAATTCACTGCATTGTCATCCCTGTGATAACTCCAAAATACCTTTTAACGCGTGACATGTATACTAGTGTTTTAACCTTTAAACGCTGACTGGAAATGTGTACCTTAGAATCCTGCTGAGCAAAATGGTGATGAAGTCTGCAATTTCTAAATTCCTCAGAGAAAAAAAAAATGGATAGAGATTCAGAAGATCTGTATGTGAATTCTGCTCCAAATATTCTTGTTGCAATATTTGGAAGAATGACTTAGCATCTCCCTACAACATATTCACATTCATAGAGCAGTGATGGGTTGAATAAGAGTATTTCCTGGGTTGTTGTTCACTGGATGATTGCATTAAACAAAAGATATGAGGATCTGGGGATTTAGTTTAGCAGCACAAGCGTCTGCCTGGCAAGCCCAAGGTCATGAGTTCGATCCGTGGTACACCTCTCAAAAAAGTAAGATATGAGAAAGACTCAAAATAATACTGAGTGAGGTAAATAGTCCACTATCAACTGTTATGGCTGTGTCTAGATGTCTCCCAAAATCTGAGGGTATTCACTAGAGTGGAAGAGTTTGGTTGCTCTTTTCTTGGTGCTCTGTCCAGAAGAACCGAGGTTTTGTTAGGGTAGCTATTTATTGATCTTCTCCTGTTGCCATTTTCTTCAGCTCTAGAGCTGAAACATAAAAGGTAAAAAGGAAATATGAGAAACTCATTGCTATATCTTTTTGATTCTTCAGATACCTAAGAGGTTTTTCCTTTTATACCTCTTTGAAGCCTTTTCATCTTTGTTTTATATAGAGGTTCCAGGTTTTTTACCTGCATTTAATAAGAGAAATATTGAATTTACTCTGTATTCTCAGCGGTGAACTTCCTCATATATTACTGCTTTCTTCACTTGAAAGTGATAAAAAAATAGAAATAAAAAGACAGTTGTAAAGCAGGCTAATAGGAGAGTAACAATAATTAATACATTGCATATTATTATCTTTGTAGTAGTGACTCAGAGTATAAGATACAGCATGAAATGTCCAAACGATATTAGCACAAGCCTTACTTTTCAATGAACTGAGAGAAAGTAGGTAGTGTTTTTTCTATTTCTATCTATTTTTAGAGGGTTACCATAGGAGGCTGGGTATCTCTTAGCAAATGGAATTGCATATGTATTGCCTTATTTATGTTTACAGCAATTCTGTAATGGAGAGTGTATCTTTCAGGAGAGAGATGGAGACAAAGAGAAATTAAGCAGATGATTCCAGAGTCCTACAACTCAATATGTGTCAGAATGAATTTATTTAGATTCCTCCTTCACCATTTCATTTGAACATGTCTTCTTTACCAGTCTTCCCAATTTTCAAGGTAAATACAGCTTTGGAATATGCCCAATTCCTGTCCTGTAAAAGCAAGTGAGCTTGTTGCCTTCCTTTACATGAGCCGGTTCAGTGGACTTTTTCTGTGAACTGTTCAGTCCCTTGAGCATGGCTCCCATGGGTACTGGCAGCGAGTTCCCAAAGACTGGCCACTTGCCTAAGGGAATGGGGGGGGTGGCTTTGTTCTTCTTAAACAGTGATCTTCAGTGTTGAGTTTAGCTCTTTTATAAGATTATCAGCTTGTCACTGTTACATGATAAAGTACCTGTTGGCAAATTTAAAAAATTATAAGGAGATAAGAAGATGCTTTATTACTTAAATCAGTGAGTTTAATGTTGTAAGTAAGTTGTTTTCAATATTTTGATTGAAAAGGAGCTTAAGAGCTGACAGAATCAGTGTTCTGAAATTTGTTTAAGAGTTTTAATGAATTTGTCTCACGGATGAGTGGGGACTCTGGTTCCTAGCTTGCTGGACCTCTCTAAAAATGACTGAATTTAAAGGGAAATATCAGAAGACACAGGCTCTGTAACCGTGCTTTGTACACAACACCCAGAATAAGATTTCTCTAGAGAGACGGCTGTTTTACTCTTAAGAAGAAATTCAAGAAAGAGAGGAAAAGACCTGCACTGTGTCCATTCTGGGAGGCAAAGATTTCTCATATCTGTGTATCTTTAATATAATTTTTCAATAAATTGCCTGCCTCAGCTTCTGGCCTCACATCCATTCAACACTTTCAACAGTATACCAGTCAGTATGATCTTCTTTGCTATGAACTCACAACTAAATCAAAATGCCCATTAGGGTTAAGAATGATCTTATTAAGCAGAAAGAAGTTTTATTAAACCTCAACACTTGCTTGTACATCTTTTATTGTTATGCATTGCAGATGAAGTGCACATGATACAATCCTGTGGCTGATTGCAGTGTAACAGTTGTTCCAAAATAAAGCACTTATGTGATTTTTTTTTTCAGAGTGAGCTAAACTGGCCTCTTTTTTCATGATACATCATTACTTGGAAAAATAACTAATAGACCAACTGTGGTGATTTGGGCTGGGGTACTTTCTCAATCAAATTAATGAAGCCTGTCATGTTTGGAAAATAATTGATAAAATGAAGTCAATGTTAAAATTTTGAACTTTTATGCAAAAATTGGAAATTCTTATCTTTCACCACTAGCTATGCAGCTTCTTAGTTCTTAGGTTTGTCACATGATGTTGTTGGTAACATAAACAAATGAGAGTTTTCTAGGCTGTAAATTAAAGGAATAAACATTTTGAAGTTCTGCAAAATTCAAGTGAACCAGTACCTTACAAATGATCAATGATTATTTTTTTAATCATGTTGGTAAAAGGTCTGTTCAGATAGTAAGACCCACCAATGGATTTTTGAAGTAAGTGTAGGAACCGTTTATTGTTATATTTCAGATTCTAATTTGTAAGTAATTTTTTTGGTACTGGGGATTAAATGAACCATGCTGCCTTTGCTCTGAAATACAACCTGGTCTCTATATCTATATTTATATATTTTTATTTTTACTTTGAAATAGGGTCTCACTGAATTACCACATTATCCAGGCTGGACTCTAAGTTACAATCCTGTTGCCTAAGCTTCTCAGAGTGCTTGTTTAATAATCATGCATTGCCACACCCAGCTTGCAACAATGCTTGAGCCTTTGTTTTCCATCAAACTGTGGAAGGCAACTTTTGTTTATATATTTTAATGAAAATAACATATCACAGACAATTAAATAGAAATCCAGGTAGGAAAATACACATGTGTTCTATAAAACCAGAAATTTTAATTAACAGATTTGAAAAGCAAACAAAAGCAATTCTTCTCACTAAATTTTTAGCATGATTTATAAAATAATTATTTTTCACAATATGTTACTTTTATATTAATATATTTATATATTGTGTATTATTTTATACTGTGTTTTATTATATTTTGTATTTTATATTCTGCTATTTTTACTTTTAGTTGGTTTATTTTTGGAGATAGAGTCTTACTTTGCAGTACAGGCTGGCCCCGAACTTGCAGAGATCTTTCTGTCTCAACTTTCTGAGTCCTAGGATCAGAGGTATGCAGGACCATGACTGGCTACTGCTACTTTTAAAATAAAAATTTCAAAACTTTTTGTTACAACTTTGGATGCAGAGAAATGTAGCTTGGTATAATCCACAGAACTAACTCTTAGAAGTTCCTCATTTATGTCTAAGACAAAAATGGATCCTGAAACTAAAGGTGTGATGTTCATTACTCCAGGTCATTATTCTAATTATTTTTTTTCTATTCAGTAAAGAAAAAAAAACTGAATAGAACAAGAGGCTGTTTAGGATTTGTCAATGCTGTACTTCTGCTGACTAGTGCCAGGGAAGGGATCATTCATTTTAGGGCCAACTGGTATCTGCTTCCGCTGGATGCAGTTCCCTCAGAAATTCTGCCTGGAGGTCTCCAAAACTGGGCTTGAACCAAACAAAATGGGCGGGGGGGGGGTTACCATAGATACCTTGACTCATTTGCATCTTTTAGCGTGATTTTTCTGGCTTCTTGCTGTGAAATTACTCACTACACATCTTAATTCTACAAGAAGTTATTTAGCACCACCAAGTGGAACTCACAGGTTTGTCAAATAAGATCACAGCATGTTGCAAAAAAAACCCCATGCAAAACAAACCTATTCGTGACCACAGGTACCATTCTAAGTGCTATTCTCCTGTAAAGAAATTAATTTTCTGTGTTAGAATAATTCCCATTTATCAAAGAGGAAGAGAGAGGCTTAGGGATGATTAGTGTCTTGAACATCATCCTCAGTAACTATGGAGCTGGGAGGAGAACGCAGGTGTATTGGATGCAGAAATCTTCACTTTGAATTGTCCCTGAGAAGGATGAATCTTAGAAATGTTTCACAGAGTGAGACTCCCTGGAACAGAGGACAGGAAAAGATTTTGCAAGAGAGAAAACCTGACACTGAGCTGGACATCAAGGAAAATTAGGTCTTCAATGTACAGAGGGATCTTAGATGGGTGCAGGAAGCACATTCTGATGTCTGCGTGGGGAAAGGCCACACCACTAAGCCTTTTGGAATATTGGATTTGAGATCAGAAAAGTGCATAGAGTAAAACTAGGGACAACTTTGAAGGCATGTTGAAGGTTTGGAATGAGGGCTGAAGGGCTGTAACTCTTACTCCACATTAATTCCTGGTGATTTCATTGGCAGAAGGTCAGAGCTTCTGCCCACTCGGCACCACGGTGTTTTGTGTGTGTGGTTTCATTTTGATAAATATTGGCCACGACTTCTTAATGCAAAGCAGAACTTGGAGACTGTGACCCTCGACAGCAGGGAGCTCCCTACCAACTGTCAAACCAGGTTCTCAAAGACTACCCTTCTCTCCACCCAGTCTTCACCCTCTCTCACCTTCCTTCAAGTGATGGGTTTTAACCTAATGAAATTTCCTGAATATTTGCAGGAAGTTTGGTTTTTAATCAAGTGAGGTCTCCAGCTTCCCGGGTATGGCCAGAATTGAGGAGCAGTAAGTATCAAGGCGTCCACCTGCAACCCCTCAGGCTGTCTCCTACACAGTCCTGGAGAGTGACGAACTCCTTTGGGAAATTTCCTGGCAGACTGTGGAGGGAGAGGTCACTACTTTTTCAACATGCCAGTGAGCACAAATGACTTACTCATAACGGATAACCCTCTCTTGCTTCCCGCATGTTGTTGAGGTGACTTGCAGTAGTAAAATTTCCACTATAGCATTCTTAAAAAGCCCAAATGAATTGTTTAAAAACTAAAAAACTAGATAAGAACTTAGAACTGCTAATCTTTGTGGAGGTGAAGGAAGTGTTATGGTTTGTATCTCGATCTCCTCCTTAAAGCCTCATGTGCTCCTAGGTGGCGTTTGTGGGAAGTGGCTGTATCATGGGTGTGTGCATACTGGATTAGTCCAGATTTGTTTAGCATAGTTCTAAGAGTGAATGATGGATTTACTGAAGAGGGGAGACCCAATCTGGTGTGGTTGGCACCAACCAGTAGGCTTGTGGCTTGAATGGAATGAGAAGGGAAAGAAGAAGGTTCGTGGTGATTCATAATGTCAAACCATCAGCATCATTTCTGATGAGAGAAGGACTGTTGCTTCCACATACATTATTAGCAGTGCAACCACCCAGACCAGAATCCACCTACTCAGAGGTAGGACCAATGGTAACACTTTATATTACCAGACACAGGAGGCTGGAACCGCGAAACACAGTGGCCCGTGCCCATCACCCAACCTCTCCCAGAAAGATACACCACTGTCTTAAACTCCATGCCCAGACTTCGCTGATTTTTTTAATTAAATTAACTTCTATACTCACAAGGTGTCGAAATGCATTTGCCAAACAAATGTATCAAAAGAAAGAAGCAAAACCTCGAGCCCTCTACTTCCACTGGAGCAGGAAAGCCCTAGCTCCAAGATCCCAGGGATGCGCCCAGGGAGATCAGAGTCCTGTGTGAGCACAGGGCACTTTCATCTCTTCTGCAGCACAAGTACCTGGTGAGAAGTCTGTGCAGTGGGAATGGAAGTCTGTAGAGGGCCAAGACTCTTTCCCCCTGGGGTCTAGCAGCAGGCAGATCTGCTACTTTCAAAACCCCTGCTTCAAAACTGGCCAGTAAACTAAAGCTGTAGGGCACTGATTATCGTTTAAATAAAGGCAACTGAAAGTCTTTTCCTGAACACTGATGTGGAACAATGGTTAGGCAATAACAAGTGCATCTTGTAAATCATTACTTAAAGTCTGGGGATGAGAAAAAAGATTTTCATAGCGCACATTCTCAGGTATGTCATGACATTATCTATGAACTGATACATTTACTCTCAATCTCTTTCTGGCACTAGAGTTGTTGCTTATTCGAGGGCCTTGTTTCAAAAAAGGTTTCATTGATCCGGTGATTTCCCATGGCCCATCAAAAGGAACCAACAGATAGGTCCTTCATACATTTTCTAATAGAACAGTCATATATGAACTTCTGACCCCATGGTCAAAACAATTTGCTTTATTTTCTAACTTTTTGTAGACATATAACAGATATTCAGAATGGTAAGCACATCACAAATGTGCAGCTCATTAAATTTTCACAAATTAAACACACCACGTAACCAGCACTCAGAGCAAAAGAACAGAATGTCAGGAAGAGCTAGAAATCTTTTTCATCACCCTTTCAAATCTTAACTTAGTAATTTTAAATGGAAAAGCAACATGAGCATTAACATTCTGACTGTTGTTGTTGGGATTCCTAAAATTACCTACAGGAAATACATAGGTGTTCCAAAACATTGTTCCTGGACTGCTGCATTTTATAAATCTCTTTGATGCTAAATACCAGGCACTTTAGGCTGTGAGGACTGAACCGTGGAAGGAGGAGGCCTTAAGGCCCCTGGGGGAGGAGGAGGCAGGAGCCTGTCCTCCTCTTCCATGTAATCTTTGGCCCAGCTTTGGTCCGGAGATTTCTTAGTGAAAATGAAGCCCCGTAGCTAAGAGGTGTTCCCATTTTAGAATATGCACTGCTGAAGTGTGCACATGAACTGTTCCAAGTTGGAAAGAGATTTGCCTCCTTTCACTTTCTCTTCAGAAGCTGCATCTTTTTAGTTTTTTAGAGCAGCAGGAGCTTCTTGTTTAGGCTGTAAGGGTCCAAGAACAGAGTGGATGAGGGTCCAGGAAACAGATGTTTTGTGGGAGAAAAATTCACCATACTGTTGGCTGCATCTTACTGATTCTCTTATAAGGTACCAATTTTCTAAATCAATTTTTCCTGATTGAGGGAACCAAGGATTGAATTTAACACTATCTCCTAACATTTTAGTCCGACTACTGACTGAAACTGTGATCTTTTCCTGCTTTAGCAAGGCAGGAAGCACCTAAATATAATATTGCACCTCAACTGATAAATTTTGCCTAATTCTTTTTATTTACAGAAAAAAATCAAAACAGAAAAAAGGGTAGAAACAATACCGAATTTCAATTAAAAAAAACAGTAAAAAATCACTAATTGATAAATTACATATTTTTATTTTAGAAATAGTTGTTCAAGTTACAAAATCAGAACATAAACATGAATAGACCATCAAACAAGGACAGCACAAGCTATTCTGTTTGAACTAACAAAACCTTAGTAGTATGGTTATGTATCTTGCACACTTACATACAGCACTGCAATTTGTAATAGCTAAATCTTGGAAACAACCAAAATGCCAATCAACTACAGAACGGATGAAAAAGATGTGATTTTTTATACAGTGGAATATTAGTCATCTGTAAAAAAGGATGATCTTGAGGCTTGTGTAGGTAAATGGAGGCAATTTGAGATTATCCTCATAAGTGGAATAAATCAGACTCACGTTTGTAGATACCGTATTGTCTCTCTAGTGTAAAAAGTAAATAATAAAAGAGTAATAAGATCCAAAATGTACAATAGATATTATAATAATAAAAGGGAAAGAAAGTGCTCAAAAGGAAAGTGCAACTTGTAGGTACAGACATATAATTTTGCCTAATTTTTAATCCCTGTTGAAAACCTACTGGAGTCTCTGACTCACTCTTCTGGTGTCCCTGTTATTCACCATGTGACATGCTGTCCTTGTCTCTGCTCTCCTGCGGTGGTCACTCAGGGTGGCCTCCCCTGAGCAGGCTGTGATGCCTCCATGATGGGTACCAGTTACCGGTGTCCTTACCCAGGACCCCTGGTGTCCTGCTCAGGGATAATTAGAAAATAAAACAGAGACAAGAAGTATATTTAAGTGACAAGGAATGCCACAGTGTTCACACCCAATGACAGGTTGAGACCTTGAGGCATGATGTCTTTTATTAGGTGCACCTTTTATTAGGTGCACAGTTGATTGGGGGTATGCTGGTGGCTACAGGAAGCAGTGGAGGTAAACTGCTATTTCGGTCAAATTCAGGAATTGAGGGACATTGTGTTTTTGGAAAAGCACACAGGAGCAGATCATGATTAACCAGTGCTTATCTACTAACTACACTACTGAGCTAGAAGGAGTTTGCAGAAGTCAGGTTCTCAGCTTCCGAGTTATCCTGCTTTGATGCACCAAAACTTCACATACTGCCAGTGTCAGCTCTGGTGTGGTGTCAGCTCTGGCATGAAGATTAATCTGTCCTTAAACCACGGAAGTGAGGTCGGCCTGGGACAGACTCTCAATTTATTTTTGTGTCAATCTGTTAATATTAATTATTGCCTAATCTGTACTTTCTCAAGTTGGTCTTCAACAGGAGTGTTCGAAATCTACAGAGATTTGGAAAAAAAGTGGCAGGGGGCTACTTGTTTGCCTTACGTTTAAGGTCCACATTTCTGTCCCACTTCATTCTGAAATCTTGGGTGCTTTCCCATTTCTTATAGTTAACCCTTCTATCTTTAATCCTTAGGAGTGCAGTATTTAGGGATTAGACATGAAAATAAATTACATACTAAAATTACATTAAGAAATCTGGATTCAAGGGCATATCCCTGCAGTTTCAGCTATAGAGGAGGCTGAAGCAGGAGGAACACTGAGTCCAGGGGTTTGGGACCAGCCTGGACAATACAGAGAGGCTCTGTATCAAAAATAACAAAACTCATTATAAGATGAAATATCGTTTGATGAAACTTCATATCTTCTTTCCTTCCTTTCCTTTTCTCTTTCTGCCTCACATGTCTCCTTCCCTTATCCCATCTCACAACTAGAGGCAAAAACAACTACTTGGTGTTCAGTGCTGAGTATACTTTTAAAATTCTACTCTTCATGCATGTCCATAATATGTAATCAGTACAGTCCTGTGTGTTGAAAATTTTGCATAACATGTTTACATAATGTTCTCATACCAGGCCTGTGCTTTTATATCTTCTTTCTTTACTCAAAAGCATGTGCTTTAAAATGTTCATTCATACCAACACATCAGCAAGTTTTCATCATTTTTAAGGCCTGGAAGCCATGGCCTGCTTAGGTAGCATCTGCTGAGGTCATCTGACACTTAGCTGAGGTCTACTTCCCTGCGTTTCCCACCTTGGCTCTTTTGGCTATTCTGAAGCCCAAGCATCTTTATTAAGCCCAGACCGTACTGCTCTATCTACCTTCCCACAGCCGCACACCTGTGAAATACTGAATAAGCCGCAGGCGCTGGTCTGACCCTTCTTCTCAAGGTGCAGTCACCTGGGAGTCACCCTAGATTTACTGGGGAGCTAATTACAAGTGATGGTTAGGATCCCAGTGCCTAGGCCAAACACATGGAATTGCATTTTCTCTTTCCTTTCATTCTCTGGCACTTGGAGTTTGAATTTTCTCCCTTTTTCTCAATCATATACATTCAAATTTAAAAACACAGGAGCTAGAGTTTCTGGGCATTTGTCACAGATTAGTTCAGTGGGACATGATCTTTCAGATCAAAATTTCATTTAGCTATAAATGTCTGTTTTTATTTTCTGCATCCTTGTGAAAATATATTGCTAATACAGCTTTTTGAGTTAAATTTTCTCTGACATTGACAACGGCAAACTCATTGGACCTAAAGGATTCAGAACGAGAAAAGATGCTGTTGTGTAGTTAGTGAAAATCATGCGCGGTTCACATACTTCCTTATAAATGGATTAGGCCAATGTGATCATCATGCAAAGGGAAAAAAGAAGAATATGAGAGAGTCTTGCAATCTAAGGACAAACTTGGAGTTGTTCTGTCTCCATTCCATATTTGTCCTGTGCACACTGGCAGTATGAGATGTGAAAAATGACCTTCATTCTGCACTCTGGCTTGGAACTTGACATAAATTGCTCTTGCAATGTGATTCGATATAATGGGACCTTTGAGGGAGTGTTTCATGCTCTTGCATCACCTAAATAAAAATCCTTCGTATTTCCATAGAAACACAGGTATTAATCACCAGAGTCTTCATCATTGCTGTGATTGAAGGAATTTGTTCTTGGAGGACATGTTTCAGATTTATCTTCAGGGACTTTTGGTCCCTTAATAATTTGGGGAATTTTGAGAATAGTAACTGGAACTAATTTTAGTTGTTGCTGGATTTTTTTTTATTATCTAAAGTATCAAATCTATAATTAAGGGTTTTCAAAACCATTTTCCTTGCCCTTTTATTTTTCCTTTATCTTCTCCTATGTAGTTTACCAACCTATTGGTTAAATATCCTTGGAAATGATCTTTGAAAGTTTTTCTCATCCTCTGTCATTTCTCCTGATCTTTAATTAGTATTATGTATATTTTTTCCTATTGTATACTTTGCCTAGATGCCTATTTATTCAAAACTGAATGTATAACTTTTAATAACATTTTTATTTTTCGGTGTTTTCTCTGAAGTAGCACACAAGTAACTTGGATTATTTTATTGAATATTTCTATCTACTTTGTGGTACATTTTCCTGAATCTCCCCTGCATAGACTTTCTGCATATGACTCTTTCTCAGAGCCACTCACAACACCAATATTAATGCACAGCAGTTTCAATTCTCTCCCAAATAACAAATGTAAAACCTTGAGTGGCTTGCAGCATTCTCCCACTGGGGACAGGCCTTGCATTTGTGAACTTCCTACACTGCACTGATCCGAATCTGTCTCTGATCCTTGTCTATGCTGCTGTGCTGTGGTGAGAGACAATAGACCTATCCTAGAGCATATGCAAGTTCCCAGTGATTTTAATGAAGAGGAAACTTACACTGTATAGTTATTTTTTTTAAATGAAGTCAGTAATTCTGACAAAGGTTGCTCTTAAACCGCATCTGAGAGTATAGCAGTGGCCCCTACATGTTTTACTAAGTTTTCTTATTCCATATTTTTTACCTAAAAGTAGAAGCATTGTCACAATAAGCCTTCACTAGTGAGATACAGGGAGTCTGTACTTTCTGCTATATGTTACCAAAAAAATGAGAGCATGCCCTTCATTCATTGCCCTATTATAACATCATTGAGCACCTACTACACATGTCAGTTATTGCTCTTGCAGATACAGAAAAGGCAATGAAGAGAATATACAAACATCTGATGTCATGGGGCTTAGATTCAAGTTAAGTGCACAATCCAGAGAGAAGACACGAGAAGTAAACAAACAATTGTATCATATCCCAGATAGTGACAATTAACAGGGATAATCCATTATGAAGAGAAGACAAGGTTTCTTTTCACTTTGGAGATGTCCTTATTTGGGAGGTAATCAAAATATATATAAAGCAGTAAAGCTTTGATCAATCAATGAATGTCATTGTCATTAGTTAGCTGGCTAATACAGCACAGGTAATTTCTTTTAGCTGATCTCCTGAGAAAATACCAGGAAATGTAAGTCTTTCAATATTTAATCATTAATTAGCTGGTGAATACAGTACAGGTAATTTCTTTAGCTGATCTCTTGAGAAAATACCAGGAAATGTAAGTCTCCCAATATTTAATAAGGTTCCTAGGTTTTCTTCACTCATAAAAACCTCGTTGGTCTTGCTAGAAGGTGGATCTTCTGCGATTGGTACATGCTACTTACCACGTCTTTCTCTAGAGAGGATGGTTTGAGCAAATCCATCCCAGAAATCATGCTCAATAACTCATGGCTTCTCACAGCCTGGGGAACTGGGGCTGTGTTCTGGCTCTCTCAGTCAAAATGTGTCCCGAGCAACAGCAATCATGACAAACCAAAAAAAGTCTTTATTGGGCTCCGTGTAATTCTAACACTCATCAAAGACACTTAGCTCTCTGAGAAGGGAGGAGGAGAATTAAGCCCTCCTCTGAAGCCACCACACTAAAGCGTGAGTGTTGAACTTTAACTCTTCTGCTAGTCTTCTTGCAAACTTCATCTGTGGTGCTCAGTGACCCCTCGAAATGCCTCCTCTTCTGTCTATTGAGATCATCACTGACCCTGGGGTGGAAGAAGGACCGTGGAGGCAGATATGGTCTAAGGCCAATGGTGTTCCTGCTTCCTGAAATTCATCCTTCCAGAAATTGCCTCCTATACTCTACCATATATTCATCTTTATACACTCCCTCTGTCTAGTTCTAAAGTGGAGAAAACAAGGGTAAAGGGAAGGATGGGCTTGCGCTCACCCTCCTATTCCCTGAATCAACTCTCATTAGAGTGGAATTGGTGGGAGGTGGCCTCATTTTAGTGTCACTATGGCTTCTTCTCTTGTTCTCACAGAAATGTCCCAGGGAAGAATGGCTTCACTTAATGGCTCTTCAGTGACCGAGTTTGTCCTGCTGGGTTTAACACAACAGCCAGAGCTCCAGCTGCCTCTCTTCCTCCTCTTCTTGGGAATCTACGTGGTCTCCATGATGGGGAACCTGGGCTTGACTGTGCTCATAGGTCTGAATCCTCACCTGCACACTCCCATGTACTACTTTCTCTTCCACCTCTCCTTCATCGATCTCTGCTACTCCTCAGTCATAACTCCTAGAATGCTGATGAGTTTCGTAAATCCAAACATCATCCCTTATGCTGAGTGCATGACTCAGCTCTTTTTCTTTGCTTTCTTTGTAATCAATGAGTGCTGCATTTTGACCTCCATGGCCTATGACAGGTACGTGGCCATCTGTAAGCCCCTGCTTTACAGAGTCATCATGTCCCATCGGGTCTGCTTCATGATGACAGTGGGTGTGTATGCAATGGGCTTCGTGGGTGGCATGGCCCACACAGGGTGTATGCTGAGACTCACGTTCTGTGACAGCAATGTCATCAACCATTACATGTGTGACATCCCTCCTCTCCTGCGGCTGTCCTGCTCGAGTACCTCCCTCAATGAGTTAGTGGTGTTCACTGTGGTGGGTGTCAATGTTACAGGTGCCAGTCTTATCCTCTTCATTACTTATACTTTGATTCTCTCCAATATTTTCTGTATCCATTCTAGAAAAGGCAGGTCCAAAGCCTTTCACACCTGCAGCTCTCACATCATTGCTGTTTCTCTTTTCTTTGGAGCATCAGCATTCATGTACCTTAAGCCTTCTTCTACTGAGGCTTCGGATCAAGATAAAATACCCTCAGTTTTTTATACCATTATGGGGCCAATGATGAATCCTTTAGTCTACAGTTTGAGGAACAAAGATGTCCATATTGCACTGAAAAAGACTTTGAAGAAAAGGATTAGTACCTAAATAGAAACCGGTTTTGCTATATATGTCATAGTATTAGTGCAGGTGCTATATAAAGCTATGGCGAGAATGACAAGTAAACTATGAAAATTATTTAAAATATATAAAATTAAAGACATACAAATCAGCTCACAAAGCAAAGAAATACAGGTAAGAAAATCATATTTCTTCTTTTAAATATGAGTAGTGTGTTTGTTTAGTCTGTCATTCTCTTGCTTAGTAAGGTTTTGAGTGGAAATCTGGTACATGATAATAAATCTAGAAATAGTTATTGTGAAGTTTAAACTCATTCATATCTGAAATTCCTGTGCCATTGTATTATATAGGTAATGATTTTCATGGACTTTAGTTGGTAATTTAAATTTTTATTTGGTAAATCTCTGTTGAATGTTGAAGGAACATTCGTTTCCGGAGAGTACTTTGCTTTTCAACAACACAGATTCTCTAATTTTTCTGCGTACTTTGGTCTCTAATGTGTGAGGTCAAGAGAGGCTGAAGGTTTTCCTCTGATCATAGTTCCTAAGGGCAGGAAGGTAAACTATTTAGAATAGACAGGGCAAAGGGAAGTTGCATTACATGAAGCTTTTAGACTCCAGCCAGGAATGTGGGTGTAAATTTGTGCTATGTCTTGTTTAGGAAGCAGCTTGCTACAAATGTTTAGCAAATAACTATAGTGGAATTTGGTTCTTCAAGTATGCTTTATAATCTTAATTCAACTCCTTCAGCTCAGTGGCCAGCTCTTTACATTTTCACTCTGATTTTGTCTTAGAGTTTTACATAACACAAATGGTGTAGTTTACCTGTTCACCACATGTAGGCTCAGCATCCTGTTTTAGATATTAAAAAATGCAGGCTCTGTCTTCAGTATAAAATTGTAGTAGTGGGGAAGACAAAATCAATGTCTGTTACCTCAAAGTCTTAATTGTCTGCATTCAGGTAGTGATGGAATTTAGGTGGGTAGGCAGAAGAAAGAAATGATTAAAAAATAATAAAATGTAAATGCACACATCCAAAATTTATGCAGTCTTAATCTAAGGTGCTGATGCAGACAGTAATTGTATCTCATAACAGGTGATAGTGGACTGCACTGAGATGGGGGCACACATGCTGAGACCTGATCCGTGATAGGAAGTCTCAGTCAACACTGAGATGTTGAGGTGGAGCTAAGAGTTAGCACAGTGCTTAAGAGGAAGTAATGATCTTGATGAAAAAGGACACAGAAGTCAGTATTTGCGGTGTAGTGAAAGGATAAGAATTGGATTAGTGTGGTTTATAGAAAAATAATTAGGAAACAAGGGTAAGTATTAGGGCTTTAGAGGGGAAAAAGAATGAATGACATTAAAACAACCAAAATCACTGTAACATTACCCCTAGAAGCGAGAGTGTTCTTTTCTCTCCTTTATTTTGAAGCTTTGTTTTCATTTCATATGCCCATTGAAATAGGTTAAGGGTTCCACAAGCAATTTGTAATGAGACCTATGATTCAACAGACCTCAGATAAAACCATAATACCATATCTTGCAAGAAAGAGTGTGTTTATGGTCCTACTTTTGTATGCCTACAAAAGATGAGTCAGAGTTTGTAGAATCTCAACCAAACCAGGTACAGAAGAATATGAGAGTTCCCTTGATCTTGCCTTTGGAAACATGGATGACTCTTAAAATTGGAACCATGAATTTGGTTTTGATTTTAGACTACAAATTCTGTGTGTATGTTCTTTCCATATTGGCTTTAGATACCAAATATTAAAATTTCTGTGTGCAGATCAAATTAAATGACATAGATTTTTAAAATTTTATTTTAATTCATTTCTCTAAAAGTTGTAACATATTAATTATAAGATGCACATTTCTTTCCATGTAACTTTCCTGAAATCAATATTTGTCATAGTCTGGTTTTACAGGGGAATAGATTTAATAGAGAACATGTGATATATAGGATTATTTAATGATATTCACCCAAAGAGTCAAATCGAAGAAGAGTGCAGGAGATCTGTCCATGCACTAAAGACCCAAATAATGCAGTTGACATTCTGGATCCCATGGCAATATCCTTAAGGAGTCCACTTGAAGACCTAGAGTCCATATCAGTGTCCTCCACTAGTCCAGGTAAACACCTAGAGTGCACGACAATGTCTCACTCAAATCCATGTCAAGGTTCTGCACTGGGAAGATACAAAGGCTAGTGGTGGGAGCTGGAAAGTTTGCACTGGTGGGACGAAGGATCTGTCGCCAGGCCAAGCTACCCTCACTGGAACCAGGGAGTGACACTTAAGGAAAGGACCAGAGCACCCCAGGGAGAACCACAGTCATCCTCAGCTATAGCTCGGACACATACTCCTTCAAAGGCAGGAATAGCTGAGTTCATATCAGGAAAACCAGCACGACAGGCTTCTCCAGTAAAATCAACAGTGCTCCATCTTCCCCTCCAGTTCTCTTTTTATGCTGTTGGCAACTATCCTCACACCCAGAACCAAGCTGATTTAGTGCAGTTGTGTGTTAAAGGCTGACCATTACTTAATCCACCAGAGGATTCATCTTCTATTCAATGTCATCTCACAATTGTTCACCTGATGTCAGTCATAATGTGTTTGTCATAGCTTGTGACTCCAAACTGGATCATGGCTGCTGCTATCATGTCTTTGCAATGCAGTCAGGAGAATTCATGGTAAAACATGCATAGATTTAATTAGCTTAGAGTTACCTGTTGCTGTTTAAGATTCTTTTTTACTAAGATTCTTGTATGTGTGTGTGTGTGCGAATATATATATATATATATATATATATATATATACACATATATATATAATATGTTTAGTCCTCAATGTATATCCAAATATGTGACTTTAATTCTATAATTCATTTATTGGTAACTTAATTATGAAATAGCACTGACATCTATACAGAAAAATTTAGAAAAAGGAGCTGTGTGCATACATTTTAAAATAATTCAGGAAATTTATTGGTAAAATGATTATTGCTATTTTTTTGAAATCTGTATTATTTCTATCCTTTATCTGTTTTGCTTTTTTTCTCTAAATAAAAAATGATTATATATTTATTTATTCACTCATTTATGTATTGTAAAACAACCATTTATTTATTGCAAATGAACTATTTTAGATTCTAAGAAAGAAAGAGCTCTACAAGTTGATGAAGTTGGGTCACATCTCCTTCCTGAGACACATACATAATAATGGCTTACAAATTCAAAGCCACGTACCTGAAGGCAGCATAAATTGTTGGATGCTTAGTTACGTGATTGTTTCTAGATACTTCTAAGAAAGTGCATTCATCATGTATACATCATGAGGTTTTGACAGGCTTAATAGGGTTCATGTGAATACAGGTATACGTGCTTAATGCCTGCTACTGGGGTCTCTAAGATAATGATTATATTAAAACAAAACTGTTAGGTTGGGCACTGATCCAATACAACTGATGCTTTATAAGAAATGTAAGCTCATAGACAGCCAGGACACGGATGCACGGAGGAAAGACCTATACTACACAGCAAAAAGCCACCTGGAAGTCAAGTAGAGCATTCTTCTCGATGCTTTGAGAAGAAATCAAGGCTGCTGCCACATACTTCATAGGTTTCTGGACTCCAGAGATGTAAGAGAATAAATTTCTCATGTTTAACCCATCTCGGCTGTGGGATTTTGTTATAGGAGGACCTACAACAATGGTGAAAGAAAATTTTGGGGTTTGCAAACATAGTAACAAAATTAAAACGACACAATAAGCAAAAATCTAATGTAAAATCTCAAATTCACAAACTTTGGAAGAATTGAGACTTACATAAGGATTATTTTTTTCTTAACTGCAACATAACAGCTGTACATATTTATGAGGAACACTGTGGAACTTTGAAACAAACTCAAACTAAATGGCAAGTTGAGGGCCACAAGCTTAAGAGTGAGAACAGAGTTTATTTGAGCCCAAAGAAGGTGACATTTGTTCAGATTCAGTTTGTTCTGGAGAATTGCTCTTGAAATGTGTTCAAGGTGTGTAGGTTCTCACCGATTAAGAAAAGAACAAAAGAGAGGTTACAGCAAACCGGTCAGCAGGAGTAGCCCAGGATGCAGATCCGCAGTAGTCACTTATCTTCTACATTTCAGGTAAGAACTGAGATAAAACTCCAAGGCTTTTACCGTTTCTGCTCATTCTGTGTGATCCCACGGAGTCCCCAGAAACCTGCAGTGCTAGCTCACAATGACCAAGGTGACTACGGTCTGGTGCCTCACGTTCCCCTGGACGAAAGAGCTTTGTGATCTCGTTCTTGTGACAGTTAAAGATGTTTCTCATTTCTGCCTTTTGATCAAAATTTTTCTCTGGAAAATATTGATGATCAAATGACAGTGCCCAGTGTTGTAGAATCAAAGGTGCCACGTTACTCGGATGGCTCACTGCAAGGCAGTCACGGCTCATGCGGGAAAACTCTAGAATCATGTTCAGTCTTTCGGCCAGCAAAATTGGAGTTCTCCCTGCTGTTCTGAATCACTCAGACACAAAAAATAAAGATTTCAAATGGGGCAAAAAAACCCCACAATAATCAATGATAACTGACAAAAGAACAATTCCAAAGCCTGATCTCTGGAGTAACACTTCCCTGGGAGTTAAGCAAGTGAATACTAAGCGTAGGAGCTCAAGGTGTACTAGGTAAGGGGTGTTTGAAAGAGGGTATAAGGCAGGGGGGGAAGCACTTATTTCTTTTAGGATTTGGTGTATATTAGGTCCAATTTGAATAAATCTCCCTCCCAAGAGGAGGGGAACACTCTACTTGTTTCTTTGAAATAGAAAGTACTCTGAGATTTTATCTTTGGGATTTGAATCAGTGGGTTCAGGTTGAAACAAAGTCACAGAAACACATGTTTAGTCTCTCTCTGTCTTTCTCTGTCTCTCTATGTCTCTCTATCTGTCTCTCTCTGTTCCTTCAGTGTCATTGTTGATTAACTCATGTTCTGCTTGATTTAGGTGAGCAGTTCTTAAAGACATGAGTTTCTTTAACTGAGTTTCAAAGTCCAGAAAACTGCCCAATGGTATGATCTCAAAATAATCAGAAATCTGTATTTGTCAGAGTTGTATCAAGTTGTCCATGAGCTTTCTTGAAAACATAATACTTTAGGATTATAGATGCTTTCACAGAGTTGCCAGAAATGTATCAGGACGCAGCAATTTAGTTATGGGCAGGTATTAAAATAGCCATGATAGTCATTCATAATTAAATCTAGTTATTCTTGTTAATGTAAAATAACTTTTAATTAGTTATATTTATGACACAATAGATTTCTCAGACTCTCACATAGTTTAAGAACACACATTGGTACAAACATAACTGAAATATTTGTGTTTTGCATTTACAAGGGTGCTGTGGACATCCCTAAATTAGGTCCAGATCAAAGGACTTAATTTTTATTTGATTTTAGAAAGTTTGTTAAAAACATCAAGCAATAAAACTGGTGGAAATATTCATATAAAATTCTTTATATGGATATATGTTTTTGTTTCACTTCAGCAATGTTATATGCAGAGTTTTCAAGGGAAGAGATTTAATGAATGGCACATAATTTATAGGATTATTTTATATTATTCATCCAAAAAGTCAAATGTAGAAGAGTGCAGGAGATCTGTCCACACACTAGAGACACAAAGAATTCACCCAAAGGCCTGGATCCCACAGAAATGTCTGTCTGAGTCCAGCTGAAGACCTGGAGGCCATGACAATATCTCATGCAAGTCTGGGTCACGATTCTGCATTGGGAAGACATAAAAGCCAGTGGTGAAAGGTAGAAAGTCTGTGCCAACGGGCTGAAGGATCGGTGGCAGCAGGCTGGGTGATCTGTACTGGATCTAGGAAGCAACACTTAGGACAAGAACCAGTTCCCCAAAAGAGGACCACAGCCATCCTCAGGCACAGCAAGTTTCCAGCTCCTATGATGATAACAGCTGTTAATTCAGGAAAAGCAGCGCAACAGCTTCTCCAGCAGAATCAACAGCACCATCTTCCCCTCCAGCTCTTGCGGACTGTTGGCAGCAATCCTCAGATGTATCTTCAACACCCAGAACCACGCCGATTCAGTCCAGCTGCCTGTTACACCCTGACAGTTAATCCACCATAAGCAAACACAAGGGGTAGAATGGCTAGGTTACATAATGTATGGTGTTTAGATTTTTAGAAACCTGTTAAATTGTTTTCAAAAGTGGCTACAATTTTTACATCACTCTGTGCATTTTGTTGCTGTTCTTGCAGAACCAGGCTCATTTGGCTGCAATTGACTTTTATAATTGTTTATATTTTACTATGCTATTGCTTATAATGGAGTATAGAGTGCGGTATTAGTATGTTGAAGTAGACATTTCTGTCATTTCAATTTATATTTTCTAGTTGACTGATGGCATAGGACACTTTTCCTGTACTTGTGTGCCATTTTTGTAATCTCTTTGGGGAAATGACTTGCACTATTTGTCTGCTTTTTAAAGTTATTTTTCTTCTTGCTCGATTTAAGATTTCTTTATCTCAAATATAATTTTTTTAAACAACATGTGAGTTACAGATCTTCTCTACTAGTTTCTGTTTTTCATCATCTTAATGATGATCTCAGATAATGGAAAAACATTAATTTTGAAGTTTCAATTTATAATAGATTTTTGTGTTACATTAAAGAAACTTTGCTAATCACCAAATGCAAAGGAGATTTGCTTTCACTTTTGCATCATTGTGTTACAGCTTCAGCTTTTGTATTTTAAACCAGTGATATTTATAAAATTAATTTTTATACACAGTACATGTTATTGATCTAATTTATGATTATTATGATGATGGTACATTTAGATATCTTTTCATTTTGAGAGAGTCTCAGTAACTTGCCCAGGTTAGGCTTCAACTTGTGGTCTTCCTGCCTCAGCCTCCTGAGTAGCTGGGATTAAATGCCTTGGACAATGTGCTCGGTTGAATTTGAATATATTGCTACTATGGCATCATTTAAAAGAATACTGTAGACTCAAGCTAAGTAAACAAGAACAAATGGATGTGGAAGTAGCAGTAGTGGTGAGGAATATCGGACAACTCACCCCACTGGGCACTGATGTACGACTTGACTCTTCAGGGAGTGAGTTTATTGACACCAGGGGAAAGAAATTGCTGGGCAGGTGAAGTTGAAAGCTTTGTGCTTAACTTTTCCCAAAACCGTCAAAGCATGATCAAAATAGACACTATTGTTTTATGCTTCCATCAGCAACATATTAGCATTCAAGTGCTTAGCATCTCCCCTAATGATTACTGCTGTCACCTTCTACTCACAGCCATGCTAGTGGGTCCACTTGGATGTGACTCATAACTGTGACACGTACTTTCATGAAGACTAATGGTGGGACATATTCTGTGTTCAGCTTGTCTTTGCCAGATCCTGAGAGCTGTGTAAATCTTGGTGTTACAGACAATATTTTTGGAGGATAAAGCAGCAAGTTTCCTGTACATAATGCTGAAAAAACTAGTCTTTACTGTGGTCTGCTAATAAAACCTTCTCATGAATCATTCTTGTTTATAAACAAAAAATATGACTTAGCATTATCTGAGCTACTACAGAAGGCTAAACAAAACTGTCTTTCCATAAATGAAGCACTGCTCAGCTATAATTTGAACAAATTGTTGACACAGGTGCAACTTGAGTGACCCTCAAGGACAATAGGCCTAGTGAAAAATAGAACAAAAGAAGCCAATCTAAGAAGTTACGTGTCCTATGAATCTATTCAGCATTCTAAAAACAATGGAACTACCTAATTAGGGAACAGATTAGTGATGATCAAAAAACAGAGATAAAGGGGAGGGTACTGGTAGACCTTCAGACAAGTTGGAGGAGGACGTTCACTTATGACAGTAGAGTGATTCTGCATCCTGGGCGCTGTGATGGTTACGTGGATACCTACATAAGATATTATTACTGGTGTATGCAGTAGGATGATGTAAAGCAAAATTGTATCTCTCCAATCTTGTGCATTTTTATGTCTTTTTTAACCATTGGTTCATGACTCTTTTTGTTTCCTTTGGCTAATGACAAAATATTATTACATGTTACCTTTTCTGAGAACCTCTAGTCATCTATTTATTATTGAAGAGAAAATGATATAACTTATTTTTCCCAAAGACATTAACATAGAATACTTCTTAAGAAATTATATGTTTATTCATAATATGGTGATTTGTGTTACAAAACTGCAATCATTTCTATCTTGTATGTTGTCAAATAATTGTAAAAAAATCACATACTTATTACTATATTTACTTTTATCACTGATACAAAAGCTCTGTGTGTTAAGTCAGTAAAACTATGTTACTCAATCTTTTACTGATATGACGAGGTTTATGAAGATAAGTGCACCTGAATAATAGCAAGCTTATTCCTAGGAACATTTTGTGAACTGACATAGACTTTATATCATAAGGATTCATAAGATAATTTAACATAGAGGCTGCTGCATGTTATATCCCTTTCTTTCAATCTATATATTCCATCTGTATATTTAGAATTTTAGAAATATATGTATGCAGTTAAGACCTGTTGAATAGGACCACCCTATTTAAATAGCATCAGTGCCAGTTATTTACTATTATATAAGAATTATTAATAAAAATATAAATGGTAACATCAATAATCCTTAAGAAAACCTTGGGAGGTTAATCTGTGGTTTGGAGGTAGACTATGGCAGACTTGAGGATAACCAGCTGCAAGGAGCCCCATTGTCAAAACTCTGCAGCTGACACTCCTTTGGGGTACCGTGATGTTTACTCTGGATCTCCCCAGTCAGTGACCAAGATTGCTGGTGGACCTTACCAGATTGGGTCAATTTCTGTCTAACACAGGTCTATTCTGATAGGGAATGTTTCCTTAGATACCTCTTACTGTGATTAAGATGTTTTCAACACTGCACCACAGTCTGAGCTTTCTCCATATTTCCACTTCTCTCTCTTCAGGTGTCAGACATTCATCCTGGTCTGAGATCTTCATCATCAACTCCCTCCCCCTTACACTGTGTTCTGCAAAGGATGTGTCCTAATAAATATTTTACAAGTCTAATCACCTATTGGATTGTCCTTCTCAGGGGATGTTAAATGAGGTAGAAGGGTTAATATTACCTGCTTTTTAAACTAGAGGTGTGCAGCAGTAATGACCCGAGAAAAGACACTCCAGGCACCCTTGCATCACTCCCCCAAACACTGGTGACCTTTGTGCTCATGGAGTATTCTGCCTTCCCTCAACCATTGGGTCCACACAGAAACACTCCCATCTCCAAGTTTAGCATGGAAGGAGAACCACAGGTGGATGGCAGAGTGAGAGGGAGTTTCTTGGTAGCCTCACCTGGAATGGGATAGAAAGAGCAGACACAATCAACTGCAGGATTATCATGGAGGGACACAGGCAGAAATCAGGGAGATCCCTTTGGAAATTAACCAAAATCTGAGTGCATGTGAGGTCACACTGCCCTCTCAACTCTGACAAAATTGATAATAGAGACAAAAAGCCTCCAGCTAGCCACATACTCAGAACTGCAACTGAAACCAAACAAAGTACAACCTGCAAAAGAAAAGAGAGCTTCGGTGATTCCACTGTACCACCCACAAACACAAGGACAAACACAAGGCAACAAGATGCCTCTGAGAGCTTTCAACTACCTCAGAGCTGATCTCACAGGCACTGCAGTAGGAAAAGTACAACAGCAAATGCTTAAAATATCTGAAGAGATCAAAGAAGAAATAAACAAATGAATCATAAACCAATTCCTAAATTCATTCAGATGAATGCTTAGCAAGCTCAGAGAGTATATAAATTAGAAAATTATCTAGTAAAGTGTTCAAGGAACTTAAAGAGGACACAAACAGAAAGGTGACTAAATTAAGCAATCTGGTGCAAGACAAGAACTATCATTTAAGAATTAAGGATTATGAAGAGAAATCAAGTAGAAATTTAGTATATAAAGAATTCTCTTGAAAGTCTAGGCACCAGAAATGACCGTGTGAGATGATAGTGTAAGAAATCAAGATTGAAATTGGAGACCATTGACTCAGTATCATTGAATGGTGCTAGAAAAACTGGCTTTCCACACGTTTAAGACCATGTCTCCAAAGAGTAACTCAGAGAAGGAACTAGAAGGCTTAGACAGGTTGGTAGACAGTGTGCCAATTATTTGTGTAGCACTGGGTTTAGTTCTCACCACTGAGCAGAAAAGAGGAAAATAAATACATAAAGGATTCAAAGAAGTGGTTCCAATGCAGTAAAGAATTTATAACATTTAGAAGAAATTAAAGATCTACAGCATATAAATAAATTGACACTGCTTAATATGTGTACAAATTATAGATAAGATTAGTGATAATATATAATATGCACAATGAATAAATTTTATATATAAGGAATGACCATATATTTTCTATATAGATATATCATAATATATGTACATATAGAGTCAGCTTAGATTTAAGATATATGTTTAATGAAATACATATAATATTAGGTTACTTTACTCAAAAGTATGATTTTGACTAATATTCACACTCTTAATATAATACATACATATAATACATATACATATGATATATATAAATATATAGTTTATCCATTTATGTTCAATGGGAAGGCAAAGACAATATGATGACTAGTGAATATTTCTGAAACAACTATATGTCCACATGTAAAAAACGATTTTGGATATTTGTCTCATAATATAAAATTAATTCAAGTAAAATATAGACCTAAGTGCAATTTGACACTGACAGCAGAAAACACAAAACACACCTTTGTAATTTTGGGTGGGCAATGGTTTCCCAGAGATGAAATTTAAAGCACAAGCATCAAAAGAGAAAAGAAATAATTTAGGTTTAATTACAATTTAAAACTTTGTAGGTTAGAAGGGCTTCAAGAAAACAGCACAGACAGACAGTTCAATGGAACAGTGTGTAGAATTCAGCAATAGGCCAAATATATTGATTTTGACAACAGATTAAAGTCACTGACACAATTCTCAACCAAATGATTGAAATTGGTTCATCGCTATACTTATCCTAAGGTAACGTTACACAAGGTACACACATATCAAAGTACCATATTGTATGCCATAAATATGCATGAATTTTATGACTTATGTACCTATAAAAATAAAATGTTGAAAAGGAAAATAAATAAAATAAAGTAATGAGAGCACAATAGCATACAAAATGTATTTTTCATATTCAAGGACAGTTCACCAGGTGAAAATCAAATAACGTGGTTTGCATGTGGGGCTGGGGACACCAAAAAGAACCTTATGTGATGTGTGGAGAATGAATTGGAGAGAAGAAGCAAGTGAGAGATCACATGGGAACAAGATAGAGAAGCCTGACATATTCAGTGAACCAGGTACCAGTAAAATATGCGCTAGAGATTATAGGGGTAAAGCCATGGGTTCCTGTTGAAGTCCCCAAAACTGACAAGAGAAAAAATATGGGTCTGAAATTTTTGTTCAAAATAGTGCTTTTGTGCCAGTCTGTGGCCCAAGCAGAACACGCAAGAGCCCCATCCATCAGGATGGAGACTTAAGAGGGAGAAGAAAGACACTCGGGGAAAGTTTCACTTCTAACCAGTTTGGAAATGAAAGATAATTTATACCAGGGACACAGACGTTAAAATCTCTGCGAAGGAAATACGTCCTCGTCACTCTGCTTGGCCATTGTGAGGATGGGAACTCTATTCTTACTGCGTTCCTTAAGCAATGTGAAATAAAAACATTAAAATTACCGCGGTGCCTAAAGCAAGCAAAGGGCAACACAGGCTGCAGCTGGGCACTGCTGATGTCCGCAGCGTCACCTGCACCACAGGCCCCTGGGCTCACTGCTCGTGAGCTGTATCATGCTGTGCCCCCAGTGGTGTCCCAGCGTCTACTGATAAGTGACTTCAAGGCGATAAAAATGACTCAGATGCCTTTCCTCAGGTGAACCACGGTGCCAGGAGGCTTGGGAAGTGTGGCCATAGGGGTTTCATGGGGACTTTTGACCCAGAGCACATGTCGCCCTGTGATGAGGGCCTTTTCATAGTGATCTCACACCCTCCTGTGACCACATGTTGCAACATCTGGAAGATTTCAGTTGTTCCCTGTCTCCTTTTGATGCGTGACAAATGAAGTGTTATGGCTCAATTCCATTTGTTTCATTTCATGACTCCTATAAGAACCAGTCTCCTGAAGAAAGGCCTTCTGCTCCGTACACTCTAGACTCTTGTCTGAGGGTTTTGAATTTATTCAGAGACATGATGATCTCAGAAAATAGAAAAGGCTTAAAAAGCAATGCAGTCATTGGAGGATTGCACTTAAAGATCACATGAAGTTACACCAGTCCTAGTCTGATGTTGGAGTATTTGCTTGACTTTAGTGTTTCATTACCTTTTTCTATGGAGCCAGGGGATTCTTTCTCTACGTCACCAGCCACACTTGCGTGTGTTTTGACTCTCCTGACACTCTGAGTGCAGTTATTAAGAAAGAGCAAACTGTCCCTGACTTCAATATGGATTCAGCCTTCTCATGGCAATGGTTTCCTAGTAAAGATGAACAAAGGTGTGAGTATAATCAGTATAATATTTGAAATTGCAAAAGTGTAGAGACAAACAGCCTTCATCTGTCCTAATTCCTGAGTGCAGAAGGCTTTAAATGATATATAGATAGAATTTTAAAATTTTGGTTAACTCCTCATTTGAATAAGTTTCAGTATGATGCCTCCATAGAAGCTTACGACAGGTCCTACCTAATCCAATCCAGTGGTCTAATACTACCCACCACCAAACCTTAAGAACCTCAATTAATACTACCTTTGTCGGTAAGGGTAGAGAGATTCCCCAAAATATTGAAATAGAGCCACTATAGGATCCAGTTATCTCACTTCCGGATACACATTCAAGAGAGAGAAAAAGGTTTTTAACTGAAAGGTTATGAATGAAGCACATTGTTGCTCCACAAATAAAAAATTTCCCTTACTTTAAAAATGAGGTTGAATACAAAAGAGGACCAGACTATTTGTGATCTCCTTCATATGGATTCAAAGAGACAATCCTTGCCGTTCTCAATGAGTTTTTAGTGAAGAATCTATGTGAGTTAGAGAACCACGGTAGGATGTTTTTATGAAATTGGGAACAAACAGAAATACTTAGAACAGCAGGTGTTAGAGAAGTTGTTGTGGCTGTGGCAATTCCCTGTGAAGTTCATGACTGAAAAGTGCCAAATGCTTCCATTTGTGTTAATTATTGAACCTTGCCAACAGTCCCTTTTCTGTATTCCTGTGACCCACATTTGCAAGGATGGTTGACTTGATGAACCAAAATGACCACTAGGAAGGTAGTTGACAATCAGAAGCACAGTTGTTCTAGAGTGGACTCTGCCTTCCCCGAGTCATAAGTCACAGAGCCCTGGAGTTTACCTCACAGTCTCTGACTCAGTAGATCTGGAATGAAGTCAAAATTTTGTTTTTCTGACTCGTCCCCAGGTACTGCTGAATATGCAAGTCTGGGCACCACATTATGAGAAGCAAAGCCCTTGACCCATAGGGATGGCACTGCAGGTAGTAGGAACCTAAGGAGTGCAGAGTACCCACTATTCTACATATTGGGGCTCTGGGTGCCAGAGTCAATCGAGAACATGTTTTGCCGGTGTTTTAACTAGCACTGTGAAGTTCAAAAAACACTCCCATCAGCTTGATTTATTATGTCATAAAGAGACATAATAACCCAACCCTTAATGACAGCGTTGGCCTAGCACATGAAGCTTTGATCCACAGTACCACAAAATATTGTTTGGCTAAAAATGTTTCACCATATAGTACTTAGATGTTTTATAACTCTAAGGCTGGAAATAATGAAGTATGGTGAGGATGTAGAGAAACTGGCTCCCCATAAATTACAAGTAGGAAATCCAAAATTGTGTAACTACATTGGAAAAAAAAGTCTGTCACTTCCTCAAAAATTTGAAAAAAATTAGAATATGATCAAGCAATTCTGCCTCTTAGTTAATTCCCAAGAAAGTTTAAAACATTTCCAAATAAAAATGTCTATTTTGTATAAAGATATTCATTGTGGCATTATTTGTAATAGTATAAAAAATAATACAGTAATTGTTTACCAATTAATGCATAAGAAAAATTTGGTAATTCATACAATAAAATATTATTTAGTCTTAAAAAATGAAGTACTTGTATGTTTTCTAACACAGAAGAAGTTTAAAAAATGCTACATGATACAAAGAAGTCAAAAAATGTACATATTTTATGATCCCATTCATAGTACATTTCCACAATAGTCAAATCCATACAGTTGGAAGGGTTAGTGCCTACCTGGGACTGTATATGATTGGAGATGAAATAAAGAATTGACCGCAATTAAGTAGAGAACTTCCTGGGCAATGGTGACAGTATTATGAATTTATATGAAGGTGATGGTTTCAAATTCTACAACTGTAATAATTATCTTTCTACTCTATAGTTCCAGGATAATGCTTCAATTAAGTTAATTTTTTTAGTTCAAACAATGTAACAATCATATTAGTTAAAAAAGGGGGGAGGGGAGGAAGGGGACCATGATCAGCTCCACAGATAGAAAAAAGTGTACGGCAAAGTTCATATCCTTCCATGACAAAGCAATAAACAAAATAAGAGTATAAGGAAGTTACATACATACAATTATAACAATCTCTGAGGAATAACTGGGTCAAATAGAATTTTAGGTTTTACTGTTTTAAAGGATCTCCATTCTGATTTCCACAATTATTTGACGAATTTACAATCACACTAAAAGGGGCTGGGGATTTAGCTCAACAGCATAAGTGCCTGTATGGCAAATGCGAGGTCCTGAGTTTGATCCCTGGTACAAAAACAAAACAAAACAAAACAAAACTATGAGCTACAATCTCACTAAAAATACAGAATAGTTCTCTTTTCCCCACAGCCTCTCTAGCGGTTGTTGCTATTTCATTTTTGGATAACAGCCATTCTTTCCCGAGAAAGGTGAAATCTGAATACTGTTTTAATTTACATTTCTGTAATAGCCAGAGATTTTGAGCACTGTCTATGGATTTATCGGCTATTTCTACTTCTTCTTAGAAGTGCCTATTATTTCAGTTGCCCATTTTTATTAGATGTTTTATTTGAGGAATCTAACTTTTGTGTTCCTTACAAATCATGCACATTAGTTCTCTGTTTAAAGAATAACAGGCAAATTTTTTCTCATTTGGTAAGATACCACGTCACTCTGTTGGTTGTTTCCTTTGCTGTGCATAAATTTTTAAATTTGATATAATCTATTTCTTAATTCCTGCTTTTATGGCTTGTTTAATTGGGATTCTGTTTAGAAAGTCCTTGACAAACATGCCATCAATAGTTTTACCTGTTTTATTTTCCAACAGATTGTTTTCATTTTAACATTTAGCTCTTTGATCCATTTTGATTTTATTTTAGTACATGGTAAGAGACATAGGTGATGTATGTCAAATGGAGTGGTATAGCTCAGTCTTCTACATACCAATAACCTGTTTTCCCTGCACTATTTGTGCTAAAGAGCTATTTGTCCTCCAATGTACGTTTTTGGCATTTGTATCAATGATCAGGTAGCTGAGTTGTTTCGACATCCTTTATTGTGTAACACTGATACACACTGTTTTTTTTTTTCCCTTTGGTAGTCAATTGTTTGCTTTTGTTTGTTATTTCTTTTCATTTCTTTTGTTGTTTTCTTTTTTGGCCACTATCACATTGCTTTATCTCTGAAGCTTTGTAGTATAACTTAAAGTCAGGCGTTGTGATCTCGATCTTGTTGCCTAGCATCATTTTTTGCTGTTCTGGTTTCATGTGCATTATGGAAGTTCAGACAGCTTCTTTGGATCTCTGAGCAATGATATTTGTATTTTGAAGAGAAATGCATTAAATCTTAGATGAATTACACCAGTATGTCAATTTGGTCAATATTGGGTCTGTCAATCCAGCAACAGGGACTGGCATTCCATTTCCTGATGTCTTCTTTGACCTTGTTTTTGAGGGTACTACAGTTTTGTTAATGGAAGTCTTTCATTTCTTAGGTTACATTAATTTTTAAGTATTTTAATTTTTGTTATACACAGCATTGTATTCTTAATTTTATTTTTAGAGAGTTCATTATTTGTGTACAGGAATTCTAATGATTTTTCTGACTTGATTTTGTATCCTGTTATACTACTCAATTTGGTTATGAATTCTATGAATATTTTGGTGAAATCCTGTGCGTCTTCTAAGTATCATTCCATGTCATCCGCAAATAATAATTTAACATCTTTCTTACACATAATACTCTTATTTCTTTCTCCTTTCTGATTGCTCTGGACAACATTTTGAGGATTAGGTTGGAAGAGTGATAATAATGTGCATCCTTCTCCTCCTGATTTTAGCAGAAAAGCTTTCAGTTCCCCCTATTTGATATAATACTGGCTAGTGGTGTATATGAAAACATGCAAGGGGAATTTATCAAGTGGGCTTACAGGATCAGAGGCAGATAGTCCACAATGGGCATCTGAACACTGGAGGGTCTCCATAGAATAAGGATAAATTCTATATACAAGGTGGTAATGGGCTCTTCTATACCCTCACTAGTCTGGACTACTCCATATGTTTTTTGTGCTCTCAGCTATAAGTTCACACTAGCAAAATAGTCTTACATGAAAGGCTGTATTTTCAGTCTTTCTTTATGAATTCAGTCTTTGTTTACTTAAAGCTGAGCTCCAGTAAATGTTTTGTGACCTCATGATACTAAGAAATTCACCACAAATACCAATTTAAAGCTGTGTAAATTACACAGAGTTATATCTATTTTAAAATGGACATATAAAAACCACTGTGCAGATCTATGACCAGATATGCCAGTCTTCTCTTTGTTCCATTGTATGTATGACTCCATCCTTATTTCTTTCTCTATCCTGATTCAGTTAAAATCAACATTTGACACCTCTTTACATCATAGTTTCACCACCTAAATAGGACCTCATGGTCACATGCATTCAGCAGGCAAAGAGACAAAGAAAGTGTGCAGAGGGCACATCACAGGCCTGAAATGTAACCTTCATTTCCAGAACTGTCCCTTGCCACATCACTGGGGGAAAGACTGGGGACTGTGTGTGCTCTGGAAGAGGAACTGTACAGCAACAATCTCTGCCTCAGTGAGCTGCTCCCATGGGTGCCTCTCAAATGTGGCTGATGTGAGATTCAGTAGCAGGTTGAATGTAAGAATTTATTCCTGACCATTAGACTGAAGATAAGAATGATGATATAGGCCACTCTTGTCTGTTTCCACTTATTATATAGGCCATTACAATTATGAACGTATTCACACATCCCATATTAGGCAATAGAGCTATGAAATAGATCTCTTAAATATACCTTCTTAATGTTTTACTTATGTGAGTATTTGGCTCTTCTTTATGCTCTTAGGCACTTTCTTCATAAATGCTATTGTTCATATACCACTAGGTTTTTTAGAAAGATACCTAAAGTTTTCATAATTAAGAAAAGGTAGATTTAGAACCAAAATGCCTGGTCACAGTGTCTGCTCAACCACTTCCAATTGTGACCTGGAGCATACCGAAACCATCTGTGAGCATCAGACCCGTCGTCTATGAGATGAGAACAAAGTTCCCTCCACTGCTGACTTTCTGGTTCTTGCTGGGGAGCACGGAGACTGATGGAGGGGGCAGCTCACAAAGCACTCCTCCTCTGAGCAAGTGCGACCCTGTGCAGGTCTGTGCCTTGGTATCTGAGGTAGATTTTATGTTTCATGCCTGAGAGAGACCTTGAACCATGCAGGTGAGTCCACCAGCCTCCCACACCCTGAGGAAGATAGGATCTCTGCCTCAGAAGTAAAACCTCCCAACACTGAGATTTTAATGGGGAAAGATAACTATTTGGTACAATGTGGACTCAATAATAAACTACTTCATGTGATGCTGGACTGAACTAACCAAGAAATGTGTCAGCTGTGCTAGATCTATAGAAAAATTGCTCATCAGCACTCACAATCAATTGTTAGCAGTGATATAGGCAGGATAAGACAAATTTATCATTTCTTCACAGGGAGGATGTTATTCTATGGGGATCAGTGTGAAGAGGTGCAAAGGGAAGGCCAATGAAAACCGGAGCTCAAGGAAATGCAGGGACATGGAAATCCGGTCCTGCTACTGATGGCTTCCGTCAGCTTTACCTAGAGTGCACCCTGATTGTGTTCACTGCCAGCTGACCCTGACCAACCATCACAACCTGCTGAGAGAAAGTTCACATTAAGCTAATTCAAACTGCAGTGAGCAAATATTCCTTCTGGAAAAGTTATTTTCAAATCTCACTTGGAAAATTAACACTTCTTAATGAATTAGAAATATTGCTTTTGAAGTATACAAACTCAGGTGAACCCCAAGGGTTATATTTTAAATGTCAGATGTAAAACTTTAATATCATTATATTTTCTTTTTGTTTACACTTCATTTGAAACATTACACATTTAAACATTATATATAAAGTTCTGTCATAGTTATTTTTCTCTCATTGTTATGCTAGCATACCTGATGCCCAAAATTAAGGAAAAAAGAATCACTTAATTTACAGTATTTAACTGGCTCCAAGGCAGGCTGGAGGAGGACAGAGGGGCAGCAGTTCATGGTAGTAGAAGGCAGCAAAAGCAACAAGAGCATAAAGGGAAAAGCAAGCCTCTTTCCCTCCCTTATGTTGCATGCAGGTGAGGGGATCTAGGGCTGGTGTAGCAGTCACACCACCAATCCCAGCCACAGACAATGAGCCAATCACAAACTCTAGACTCAGCTGTCTCTGAAAATCCCACTCCCTTGACCTCATGAGTCTTTGAGGGGACATCCAGGCACAAACCTCAACAGCTTTTGCTAATCAAAAGCTACCAATGAAATTGTTTCTTAACTTTGCCTCCCTTAACTTGTAATGTTTTCATGTCTTTTTAAACAATATTTGTCACCACAAAAAGTGTTAAGGACTTTTGTTTCTGAAAATAGAAACATTTTGGTTGTATTTTGAGTCTTGTCAAATGAAAGTTAAATCTAGTTTAATCCATTCTTTGGACTACATCAATTAGTGACAAAATACATAACAGAATGAATGAATCTCAAAGAGTTCTACAAAGCATCATAAATAACAAAGAACTGCTTTACTTATTTAGAAGGATTTCTCATTCAATAAAAGAACTATTTTTTCAAAAAGAAACAACAGGTTAAAAACGTCAAAAGCAAACTAGATCAACTCTTTTACATAAGTAGAACCTTTGTGATGGAAAATCAAGCAAATTGATAATGGAGTAGAGGATGCAACATGAGTGTTCAAGTCAGACCATAAGTCAATGATTTAAAAAGGCTCAGCAGCTATAAATATAACTCAGCAGCACAAGTGCCTGCCTGGCAAGCGTGAGGTCATGAGTTCAATATCTGGTATCCCCCCAAAATAGATATATAGATAAACTTATCTATATATCTACATACCTATGTGTCTATGTATCTATATATCTATATCTATATCTGCATATATTTGTGGCTGTGGATAGAGCTCAGCAGCTCAGCAACTCAGCACCTGCCTGACAAGTGAGAGGTTGTTATAATTAACTAAGTAATCTGAAATAAGTGGACGAGACAATGAAGCACTGATGATGAATTTTGCAATTTTGCAATAGGTAAATATGAAGTTAAGATTTGCAAAATAGTACACACTACAGTTATTTTAGAACACACTGAAATTACCCATTGGTTTAGAGTTAAGGTTTAAGAAGGTTTTTTTACAATCATCAATTTTACCTGTTTTCTCAAAAGGAAAATAATATATTGTATTTTAGAAATGAAGTTATTATTGGACTTACTCAGAAAATATTTCTTTCAAATTATCATTGCTTTCCTAACTGTCACATGATATTTTAATGTCTAAAAGTCCATATGACAAAAACATGACGAAGGCTTAAAATTGGCATTATTTAATTCTCAGAAATTGTCATAGTCTGGTTTAACATTTTTTGTTTTAAAACAAAACAAAACAAAACAAAAAGAAATAATACCTAATTTTTAAATAGTAAGACATCAGTGCTAGTTAATATATTGAATATAGTGATCCAAGAAGTACTTATTTAGGTTAAGAGATTTAGGCATGAAAAAAATGATCAAACAAACAATGAAAGCAAAAACTACATTAAAATGTTAAATATACTACTAATTTAACATTTTTAATAACACATAATTTAAGACTTCTCCTACACAGAAAAACCTGTGACCCCTGTCATTCAATTGTCATAGCTACTATAGAAGCTTTAATTTTCCATCTTTTTTCTTCCCAAATCCCGACCTTCTGTTTCAGTTACCACATTCAATTTCTCTCCTGATCTCGCCATTCTTTCCCTTCCTCCTTTCCCATAGAAGTGGCCATGTGTTTTTCATATCCATTCCTCCAAATTTATTAATGTATGGCCATTGTAGATTACAGGATTCACCAAAGCTTTCTCATAGAGGAGTGTACCTGCAGGACAAATAGCGATTCACGCTGAAATGCACCTTTTCATCCTGAATTAACAACATTCCTTCACACAACCTCCTATTAAAAAACTGTGTGTCTTTTGGGGGCCTGGATTAAAGATATGTTGCTGGGATCCTTTCTCATACTCACTGTTAACTTTAAAATGCCTGAAAATATTTCAAATTCTTCTTTCAGGTTTCAAACCACACTGAGGTCTCTGCTTGAGCCCATTGTCTGCTCTTTCTCCTATCTCAACAGATCTCTTCTCTTCCAGCAAATGAAAATAAAATTGTTTTCTCTATCAACATCAAAAATACATCTTGATATAAATTTATGTAACATTTTAAAACATGGCACAGTCAACTGTAAAAACAGAAATATTTGCCATGTTTAATGAACTACATACAACTCATAAAATAGAGAAAGTGCATCAAAACAGCAGGAGACTTAAATAGGCTACTTGGTTGTTCTATGGCTTTTCATTAAAACTCAGTGGGTCTTTGGGTAAATCATTAAATTTCCTGGGCTTTCGTATGTGATCAGTGCAATGCATATGTATCAGTCTCTACTAAAAGGCAGTTTGTTGAAGAAAGTATATGTGAATGTTATGAGAAAAGGAGATGAATGTATAGGGTTTGCAGCTGCCGAATGCTTTGGTCTGATTGTCCTTGGGAACCAATACATGTGCAACACTGGCTTGTGAAGGAGACGTTTCCTGCCCAGTGCAGGATGGAAAGACAAGAGTAGAGCGAACACAACTCATTTGTTTCCAAAAAAATAAAACAAGAAGAAGAAAGAAACACATTCCCTAGAATGCTACAATATCATCCCAGCATTTACTTGGTAATTTGAAGAAATTTTTAGTTTTCCCTAATAAAAAAAAGTCCATGATGACAATGAGAATAAAACCTAGATGAAGGTTTTCTTAATTTATTATTAAATAGGAAAAATGATGACAAGATTTAAAAAAATGTAACTAATGGTAAAAATCACTATTCATAAAAATTGGAAAAATAGAGAAGACATTCAACTGTTATCATGATAACAAACAATAGGAAATGATATTTCATCCTCTTTTATTAAAATAGACTCCTTTTCTTCCTGTTTCACACTATTATACATTTCAGGCCTTATTTACACTTTTGGTTTCTAACACCAAAGAAAGAATGTGACATTTGTACAAATGATAGATTTGATTATTCTATATATCTGAATTCTATGTGCAAACAAATTTTTTAGAAGACTCCATGTCATATAATTAAATGCATATAGGAGTTAAATTACTGACCAAACCTTTCTTCTGCTCAAGGATTTCCTCAGCGCCAATTTCACATCTTTGTTTCTCAAGCTATAGATTAAGGGATTCATCATGGGAACCACATTGGTGTAAAAGACAGAAGAGATTTTCCCCTGATCCATGGATCCAGCAGAGGACGGCTTCAGGTACATGAATGCACCGGACCCAAAGAACAGAGCAACTGCGATTATGTGGGAGCTGCAGGTGCTGAGGGCCTTGGACCTGCCCTCGGCAGAGATGATGTGGAAGATGCTGTGGAGGATGAAACCGTAAGAGACGAAGATGGTGACACTGGGCACAATGATGTTGATGCCCACCACAGTGAGAACTTCCAGCTCATTGACGTAGGTGCTGGTGCAGGAGAGCTGCATCACGGGAAGGATGTCACAGAAATAGTGGTTGATGGTGTTTGCGTCACAGAAGGTCAGCCTCAGCATGCACCCCGTGTGGGCCATGGCACCGGAAAATGCCATCAGGTAGGAGCCAAGCATAAGGCTGAGACACACTCTGGGCGACATGGCCGTGTTATATAGAAGTGGGTTACAGATGGCCACGTAGCGGTCATAGGCCATTACCATCAACACATAGCACTCAGAAATAACAAAAAAGCTGTAAAAATAGAGCTGGGTCATGCACCCCATAAAAGAAATAACATTCTTCTTCAATGTGAAGTTCATGAGCATCTTGGGTGTAAACACAGAAGCATAACAGAGGTCAATGAAGGACAAGTTGAAGAGGAAAAAGTACATGGGAGTGTGAAGATGTGAGTTCAGCCTAATTAGAGTTAGCAGTCCCAAATTTCCCAAGGTGGTGACCACATACATTAGTAAAAACAGGAGGAACAGTGGGAGTTGGAGATCTGGCCGGTCTGTCAATCCCATCAGGAAGAAATCAGTCACGAAAGAGCCATTTACAAGAGCCATTTCTTGTAGTAGAGTCTGTGGACACAGGCGATTGGGGTCACATTAAAGGACAGACAACTGTGTTTCTCCTGCATTATTTCTTTCCATTAGAGTAGAATACACCAGCAAAGGCTAAGTCTCATCCAGTCTGAGTCCATAGAGTTGATCTTTATCATGAGCAGATTCTCCCAGAAGCATCTACTTATTAGAGTTTTATTAAACTAAAAATATTAACGTGTGTCACTAACTGGGTGGATACGGCCAGTGTTGCCATATCCAAACATGGCAGCTAAAAATCAAGGGATAACAGAAAACAGACTGCAAGGAAGAATTACCTTTCTCTTCTTTCCACATTCTTTTCCCTCAGCTGTCCACTGTGTCACCCATAAAATTGGAAGCCGAAGTCTTAGCAACTTAGTGCTGGTCTAGACAGCAAGTTACACTCTCGTGCAGTGTAAAATGAAGCACTGACTCTAAGCAGAAGTGAGTATCCAGAGTCCAGCAGAGGTGAGTCACTAATCATGTCCCAACATTAAAGCCCTAAATCTCTTAGAGCAGGGAGAACCCAATACCATGTGTGTACTCGAACCCTGCAGTGTTTCTGAGGAATTTCTGCTCCTTCTCTGAACAAATTCTTCTAACTCTACTTGAGTCTCAGAAATGCTCAAATTAGGAAGAAAACCACCCTAACTTAGATCCCTGAACTGCTTTCTAAAAGGAGGACATTAATAGTTACAGAAATTATAAACTTACCCTCCTTAGACCAGAAAAATTTGATTTTTTTTATCTTTGTTTCTTGTTTACCAAAGATCTGGAATGAAAAATTCGTACTTTCAGAAGTCGGTTCTTTGAATACTGAGAAGAGGCAGCATAGATTGAATTTCCATATTGACCTGGAAATATTTGTTACCTATAAATTATGTTTCCTGATTCTGACTGTGAGTCCTTTCACAGAACAGAGAAAAGCAGTCTTCACTATTGTCATATTTGCAATTTAAAATGATGTAAATGATTTAATGTAAGATCAATGACATAATCTGTGTGGTAATAAACAAGATAAGAGTTTACCAGATTTCTTCCCCTTAGAACACATTCACTCTGTAAAAGGTAAATAAAGGAATTATATTTACACCCTGGACTATGATCTGCCTTTAGTTCCTGAGGGACTCACAAACATAATTCAAATTTTTTCTTTGCCCTTGGGCTTACACAATCCACAACGCAGAGCCAAAAACAAGTTTCCTTCTCTTTGCCTTCTGACATCCAGTGGGAAATACGTTTCTCCTCCCTCATTCTAAATGAAAGTTTCCTACATCCCCTGCCCCCTAGTTCTTATTTTCATCATCTGAAAATTTACAAGAATTGCAATACCTGCATTTAGTTGCAAAGTCCGTTTCTCCAGTGTGACTTTTGTGTGTGTGTGAGATGGGAGATTGAACCTGGGCCTTCTCAGGGAGTTACAACCCAAGCCCTTTTAATTAGTTAGCTAACTGATTAATTTTTTAAATTTGGAAGCAGAAACCTGATAAATCACTAAGTTGCACAAGATAGGCTCAAATTTATTATCTTCCCTCCTCAACTCTCAGAGTGCTGAGATTAAGGGCCTGTAGAGCCACACCCAACTCTCCCTTGCTAAATATTTACTTCTGAACAACTACTAGAAATCCGTCCATGACTGTCCTGTTGGAAATAAATCTGGTTAACCATTCCTATGACTGAAGATATATAGTTGTGTGATCTATGTAGATTCTTATCAAAAGTTGAAATTGTGCCATTTGAAAATTAATGTTTACATTTTAATACGGATAAGCTCTCTCCTCTGATATGAAGTTTACCCTGGACAATAATAGAATAAACTTTAAAAATTCCTCCCAGAAATACATCAAATGAAAGCCTTAAATGAACATTTAAAATCAAATTATGAACCTTAATATCTACTCATCTAATTCTTAACCTTTCAGAAAAATGTCCTACTTATTCTATAATCTCTTTTTGTTTTAACTATGAGAAATATTTGCATTATTTTTCTTTTCTTCAATTCTTATTTTATTAGTATATTTGTAGCACAATCATCACATTTTTCTTAGGTAGTTGGTGCTTGTACAGGAGCCATCTTTGTTCTTTTTCATCCCTTCTCTGGCTTCCCCCACCTCCATCCACTTCTACATCTCCTTCGCATCTGCAAAAGATCTTTATATCAGTTTCTGATTAGCTATATTTTATTTTACTCTTTGTCAAAGGAGACAATTATTTCAAGTAGTGCTTCTATGAAAAAAAAATGTTGAAACACTTTTCCCCTTTCCATTACACTTTTACTAGTCCTGGGAGTTCACAAATAATGTAATAGTATCTTAAAAGCATTCTTACACTATTTCATTTTACTTTTATGTCTTAAGCCATGGGAATTTAAAACCACAGAAATGGAATGTAAAGAATTCATAAGCATAACACGTGAAAGAAGCAAAAGAAGCAATGCGTAGAGGTAAACTGAGTGCTTTCAAACTCTGATAGACATATGGATGACTCATGAATTTCAAATGGAATAAAATTGAGAGTCAAAAATAAACCCTTGAATCTGATCATTTATTTTCCACAGGAATGTCAGGATAATTTGCAGACAAAGAATTGTGTTTTCAACAAAAACACGCTGGAATAACTCTGTGTCCACATGCATAAAGTGATTTAGGCACTTAATTTGCAATACAAAATTGCAAATCAAAATAAATCATAGGTTTAAATGTAAGAAATAACATGATAAAGCTGTTAAAAGAAAAAAATGAGGGTAAATATTTTTGATCTTGGGAAAAACAATGATTTAAAAGTATTATGTTTTAAGAACAGAAAAGAAAAAGACAAATTGAATATGTTCAAATTAAATTTTTGAAACTGAGTCAACATCACCAAGTGAAGGAAAGAATCAGCCACATCATGAAACATTTCCAAATCATACAGAATCTGAATTAGTATCACAAGTTCATTAATACCTCCTTCAAATGTATAATTTCAAAAAAATAGGCATAGTATTAGAAAACACACGCATTTCTCATAAGAAGATATGCAAGACACTGAAATAGGTGCTTAAAATCCTTAATAATAAATGAAGTATAAGTAACCATAGAAACCACTTCAGACTCAGCATGGTTTCAGTAAAAATGACAGCTAATGCCAAATGTTAGAGAAGGTGTGAAAACTTGGAATTTTCTTACATTGTGGATGAGAGTGTTTAATGCTTGCAGCCACTTTTAGAGTATGTATTTTCTCAAAAGGCCACTAGCACAGTTAAAATTGGAGCTGGTGGGTGACCGACACAGTGTCATATGTCTTTTCAACCTCATAGAATGTAAGACACCAAATGTGAATACCAGTGTCTGCGATGGAGCTTGTGAGCCAGTAATACATCAAAACGAGTTCATCAATTGTAAAATGTTTGTTACTCTGATTGCAAATGTCGGTAACAGAGAAGTCTCTGCATGTGTACAGGCAGGGTGTTATATGGCAAATCTGTGTACCCTCTCATCAAATTTACTGTAAGTCTAAAACAGCTCTAAGATACAAAGTGTAAAAAGAAAAATGTCTTCAAATCATTCATCATTAGGGAAATGAAAATTTAAAACATGAAGAGCTATCACTACAATTCTTTTAAGAGGATTAATTGCATTTGGTTTGTTCTGAGAGCAACTTTATTGGAAGACGTACATGAAGAGACCCATGTGGGGAGCTGTGGGAAGGTCCCGAAGCAGAGCTCCTATGTCTTTTTCTAGTGGAACCGTGATGCATCCCCCTTCTCACACAAGTTTCCACCAGGGGGCCCCATTGAGCTCCAGGAGCCACAGTATTTTTTTCCTTAGCACATATTTGCAGTACCCGGTGATCCCATTCATGGGGAATTCATGCATGTATCCAACACATCGTAGTTCTTGGTACTTCTCCTTTCCCTTCCCTAACTCCTTTCTGTATCTCTAAATATCCTTCCCATTGGAAAAGACCTATCTCTCTGTTTCCTGTTATCTATCTTTAAGTTTGCTCTTTAAATAATTTATATCATGTGTTTCTCATATCAGAGAAAGCATGTGTATGATTTATTTCTCTTAATAGTATGGTCTCAAGGTGCATCTATTTTTTATAAGTGACTCAAATTTATCTTCTGCATGACTGGGCAATACGCTATTATATATATGAAATACATTTTCTTTGTTCAGTCATCTGTCAATGGACATATAGAACATTTCCAAGATTTAGCTAGTAAGAGTTATGTTGCCATAAACTTGGTATGCATGTATAACTCATCTGAATTTGGGGAGGAATAATGCCTAAAAGAGAATCTGGGTCAAACTGAATTTCCATTTATAGGATTTTTCTGAGACTTTATGTACCTTATCACATTTACAAATTATTTAAAGTTTTGAAGTTAATTTTATAGAAAATAAAAAGAAGAGTCTTAATTTTAAGGGATTTTACTTTTGAAAACATGAAACAGGATTTTTGTTTTGAGGTTCTTCAAATGAAAGACCAGTGGTCTGATTTAATACAGGCTTGGTCAGCCCACGTGCTAGCAAAACGTATGAAGTGCAGTCTCTGCAATTCCTTCAAAGGATACCCAGTGACAAAAATGTCATCTTCTTATTTAAACATACTTTCATTACATAGGGAAAATCATTATAACACAAGGAACTGCAAGTGAAATTGAAACAAATCGTTCAAATTCAACAATTACAGATACTTAAAACTTGTGGAGAAATGATAAATATGTCGATGTTGCAGCCATAGATGGGGAAGGAGTGAGTGGCTACTTCAAGCCTTTATGAAGAATTTAGCAAAACTGCGCATATGAAGCACACACGGCAGCAAACCACTGATATTAAATTTGCAGTATTCAAACATTGATTTGACAGGTTTTGTTTTTAAAGGGAAAAGACTACATCTTATTACAATTATCTTACAAATTATGCAAACTGTCACATTGTGCATTAGCATAGAAATTCTTGAAGACATTGACTCTGGATTCTAAAAGGGAAAATTATCCATCAACCTACTCTTAAAAATAATTTATTACAGTTTTTTTCTTCACCAAATAGAGTTTACCAATTCTCTCTGCTCTCTCAGCTGAAATACCAGGTTTTCATTCATTATATTACAAAAGGTAACAGCATATGAAAATCAAGCAAAACAAGAGAGATTTAGCTGTTCCCAAGTCCTCCTGACCACTTGGTTAATCTTTCTTTAAAATCAAAATGCCTAAGCTGTGTTACATACAGAAAAATCTGTAATTTTCATGTTTCCATAGCCTCCCACAAAAAAGAAGAGAGAATAGTAGGCTTTATTTTCCCACTATTTGAGTTTTCAATTTCTTCTTTAATCTAGAATTTTAATTGACATTCACTATTTTATTTCTTTTTTTTATTTTGAAGGTAGAAATACAACAGAACAAGACAGAACAAAGCCAATTGAGACAGTGCAGTGAAATTGGTACAAAACTCCACCACAGGTTACCGGGATAACAGTAATAGGTACTATAATATATCTCATTATCTTCACAATAGTTGTCTAGCCAATTAGGTATAGCAAAATCAAACCAAAGACAGAACATTATAAAACCAATCGAAAGAGAATATTGAATAGAGTAAAGCAATTAATCATAATGAAACAAAAGATTGAAAACATTTACTTTCAAAGAGAAGATAGAGGAGATCCCCATATTTGCTGTATTGCATACAGTCATCCTCCCAAGAGATCCTCAGACCTCTGTTGCTAAGGGGGTGGGGGGGATGCTTGATTCCAAGCCTGCACACCAGCAGGCTCACAGGAGAAGCTACTGTGTCTCCTCCTGGCTCACACTGGCTCACACTTTGTAGGCACACAGGCACTTACCAAGAGGGTGGGCAAATTGCTTCTTTGTGCAGCTGCCTGGGTTCCACCATGGCCGTGACCAGATCTTAGGAGCTGTTGACTGCTTCTCCTCCTGGCTCATGCTGGAAGAAGGCCACTATTTTATTTTTTAAAGTTATCTTTTCTCTTTCTGATTTCCCACAATTATGGCCATGTTCATTCCTCAGGACAATATTAATTCACATCAGTTCTGTGTCTAAAGATTGTCCAAACTTTTATGAATAATGGAGGATAATTAGAGCACTCTACAGAACAAGAAATACTCTTTAATTTCCATTGATCATTCTTCAAACAAAAGTCTCTTATTAACTAACAATGTGTTTCTTTAGTGCCTGGTCTGTCCCTTCCATTCTATCCCAAGCCCCAGTGTTCTCAATTAAAAGACTCTGGAAAGTAATTCTCCTTCTCAAGAAAATTCTGTTGCAAACTTGCACTAACCTATAATCTACACACAAAAAAATGCCACATAAAAAATGCCATCAAAGTGTTCACTTGAACAAAAATTTAACCCAAGAACTCTTAGAAAAAGTCCTGCAGAATCCTTTATGTTTTCTTTCTTTTTCCTTTCTTTTCTTTTCTTTCTTTTCTTTCTTCCTTCCTTCCTTTCCTTCTTCCCTCCCTCTCTATTTCCTCTCTTCTTTCTCTTCATTTTGAATATGGATTCTTTCTTCTAAAATAATGAATGACTCTGTACATGATGAAATACAATGACGCTATGCTGACATTTTGTCAGTTTGTAATGAAGCATGAGTCTCACATGTTGTCTCTATTCTACATTTTCTGTCTTACGTTGAGCAGGAATATCTATCTTTCAAGTGCTAGCAGTTTACAAATGTAAATCTTTCTACAAAGTCTACCAAATATAAACTGTATCACAGCACTAAACATTCTGCATTATATGTTTTAGTCAGCTATATTCACAGTACCTTGTGAAGTACAACTAATACTTATTACATTATCAATTTGTATTTATTATATAGAAGAGCCAGTTAAACCATGAGAGATCAATAATTTAAAATCCCATAGAGGGCCGAGGATTTAGTCTGTGGCTCAAGTGCCTGCCTGGTAAGTGCAAGGTTGTCATTTCAATCTCTGCTACAAATGAAAAAAGCAAAAATCCCATAGCTACATAAAGAGGAAAAAACCTAAAACAAAGTGTTAGTCTTCTGGTATCAGTTCTGCTTCTCTTTCTAGGTTACACTGGCAACCTTGTTCCCATCATCATTTTCATTTCATGTCACCATAACAGGAAAAATGGTGAGAGGTGTAACTGATAACAAAAAAGAGAAAACACTGAAAAAAAGGTTTTAGCAAACAAGGCATTGCTCTCCAAACTTAGATAAAATATGATAATAAAGTCTTGAAGAGATACATGTTATGTAAACTCAGAATTTATCCATGCTGTAAACACATTCACAGACAGAGATTATTTCTCATTAAAGCTGTCTTCTGCTCAAAGATTTCCTCAGAGCAACTTTTACATCTTTGTTCCTCAAGCTATAGATTACAGGGTTCATCATAGGAACCACGTTGGTGTAAAAGACAGAGGAGATTTTTCCCTCATCCATAGACCCAGCAGAGGATGGCTTCAGATACATAAATGCACATGATCCAAAAAACAGGGAAATTGCAATTATGTGAGAACCGCAGGTGCTGAAAGCTTTCACTCTGCCCTCCCTGGAGCGTATTTTAAATATACTAAAGAGGATGAACACATAAGACAAAAAGATGGTGACACTGGGCACAATGATGTTGATCCCTCCCACAATAAATATCACCAGCTCATTGACGTAGGTGCTACTGCAAGAGAGCTCAAGCAAAGGGAGGATGTCACAGAAATAGTGGTTGATGGCGTTTGCGTCACAGAAGGTCAGCCTCAGCATGCACCCCGTGTGGGCCATGGCGCCGGAAAAGGCCATCAGGTAGGAGCCAAGCATAAGGCTGAGACACACTCTGGGGGACATGGCAGTGTTATATAGAAGAGGGTTACAGATGGCCACATAGCGGTCATAGGCCATTGACGTCAGCACATAGATTTCAGAAATAATGAAAAAACAGTAAAAGTAGAACTGGGTCATACACCCTCTGTAGGAGATAACATTCTTCTGTGACAAGAAGTTCATCAGCATTTTGGGTGTAACTACAGAAGAATAATGAAGGTCAATGAAGGACAAGTTGAAGAGGAAAAAGTACATGGGAGTGTGAAGATGTGAGCTCAACCCGATCAGAGTTATTAAGCCTAAATTTCCTAACGCAGTGACCACGTACATTACTAGAAACAGGAAGAACAGTGGGAGTTGGAGATCTGGCTGGTCTGTCAACCCCATCAGAATGAATTCAGTCACAAAAGAGCCATTTGCAGGAGCCATTCTGTTCTGTAGAATCTATGGACACAGGAAAGAATAATTACATCGACCACACAAGTGTTCTTACAATCCCTTCTCTCACAAATGTGAGGCCTAAGCCAGAAATGTCAGGACATACCCAGCCTAAATCCATAGAGCTTGGCTTAATGTTATCTGGTGCTGAGTGACATTGTTTTCCTCTCATTAAAGTCTTAAAAGCTAAATGTAGTTTTAAAAATCTGCATCTTCAATTTAGCCAGTAGAACCAAGTGCTGCCATATGAAAACAAAGCTGCTATTAAAAAGAAAAGAAAATTACAGGGCCAGACAGCATTATCTCATCATTTTCTCCTTTGTTTGCATCCTTACTTCACTAGTAAAATTGGTGGCAGAAGTCTTTCATCTTTGCGTTAAATTCTAATGCAGATTACACTCTGGTGTGGTGGAACCGTGAAAACTGTTCTCACCTAAACACAGCAACCAAACTCTAGGAATGAATGCCTCAGTTACTGTCCCATAATAAAGGAAAGCTCATGTCTAGGAGGAGAGAGCTGTCCAGGCAGAGGGTATTTACTGATTAAAATACTGTGCCCTCTGTGTCCAACCATGCTATGGACATTGTCTACTTCCCTTTCAAAGATGTTCTTTTACTAGTTTTCCTTTAGATTTGAAGAGAAGAAAATGGGGGGGGGGGAATTACCCATATCAGCTTCCTGGACATCACCTCAAAATGTGAGGTCTTAAGCTAACTATAAAAAGCAAGAAACAGAAAAAGAATTAATGTACGATCTCACGTGTATGTGTAAATCTAAAACAATTCATTCAGAGAACCGGATAATAGGATATCGGTTATCATTAGTCAGTGAGAAATTCAGGCTATTTTGGCTAATGTTACTAAATTCAATTATGTAAAACAATTCAGATTTGGAGATATAATATAAAACATGATATTAATAGTTAACAATATTGGTTCATATACTCATAGTGTGAGAACAAATAGATTTTCAAAAGTTTCTGCTCTGTATTCATATGTGTGTATATACATGTAAAATGGTAATTATGTAGACACAAGGAGGATGCTAACTATTTTCAATTTGCAAATTATTTTTAATGTGTATGCCACCACATTCAGTTGAATATCTCATATATATATAATTTTGGATATTTATGGTATCTCAATAGAGGTGTTACATAAACTGGAAGACATTAATATGAATGCATTTCCAAACTTACCTTTCTTGGGAGAGAAAACCTTGGTTATAGCTTGTTGTATTTTACCCTAACATCTGGAAGGACAATATAGGATTTTTGTCATTGATTGTTTTGATTCTAATAAGCTACAACACAAACTTAATTTCTCATAGTCATAGAAAGTTCTTTCAAAGTAGCAGTCAAAACTGATTATGATAATAGTATGTCCTCTGAATCTTCAGCTCTGGAAGAAAATAAATAGCCTCCTTCTCACTATTGTCACTAGATGAAGCATCAAAGATTTAACATGAATTTAATGACATAAAGAGCTTGTGCATGAACAAGAAAGTAGCTTGCTGAGTCTCTTCCTAGGATACAGACTCTAGAAATAAAAAGGAAATGAGGGGATTGTGTTTACGTCTTAGCACAATGTGTATTAATTCCCTAGACACTCAATATTTTCCTCAGGCTTTCCTTTTCTCTTCAGGGACTGTGCATCTCCCATGGCAGAGGAAAAATTAAACTCATCTCCCCATCAGCCTCATCTCAAAAGGAAATTCGCCATTTTGGTTCATTGTTGTTTGTTCTCCTATCTTTAATAGTGATCTTCCATGGAATTAATATATAGACTTACTTATTCTTTTATGTGAAGTTGTAAAGGATTGCAGGAGTTCACCTCAGGCATTGTTTCTCCAGAGTTAGTTCCAAAATGACTTTTCATGTGCTGCATCCATACTAGAGTTTTGACCTTTACACGCTTAGTGGAAATGGCTGCCGAGTGTCCTGCTGAGCTCTTAAATGTAACACTTCAGCAGAAGTTAGAAATTAGAAATTTCTGAATTCTTCACAGACAAAATGAAAATATAGAGTTAGAAGGTCTGTGTTGGGATCCTGCACCACATTTTGAAATTATAATATCTCAGATAAGAAGTAACGCGTCTGTGCCTCAGCTTCCCATTTATAAGATAGGGATGTAAAAAGTAACATGTATTTCCCTGGATGGTTGGTATTGTTATATATAAGAAAATAAAGAAATAATTAAAATAAATCTGTATATATATAAAATATATATATTTTATATACATTACAACTCAAATATCAATTATATGTATACGACTCAAATATCAGTTTGAGCACAGATGCCCTTCATGTATCACAAGTTGAAAATATCCTAAAAGTAAAGTGCATTTAATACTGCTGTGCTATGAAATATCATAGTTGGGGCAGGTTCATCTTAATTGTTATCAGATTATTTATATTATCTTAAAGCATCATGATAGTATCACGCCAAAGAAAAGATCAAAATTTGAGAATTAAAACACAGTTCCCAAGAATGAGCCAAAAACTCACTACCTAAAGAACAGATGAAAATTCAAGCACACGATGCAGCACCTAGAAATTTTGCTGCTTTCACATTATTGTACAGTCAAAGCATTCTAAGCTGAACCACTAAACTGGAGACAATCTGCAGTTATGTTCTCACCATTTCTGATACTTCTTCTGTCAAAATATTTTTTTCAAATTTTAATCACTGTGCTCATCTGTAAACTATATACTTTATAACATATCTTTTTATGGAAATAATGTATGGATTCATGAATGCAGAGTGCTGTCAATTATGATTCCATGGAAGAAAATTTTGATAAATGTTTTTCCCTTTCCTTTCACTCTCTTTCCTATCACTTTGAGAATACTGTGAGTTCCTGAGAGCTGAGAACCAAGAGAAATAATTTTTTAAGATATATCGGGGGTAAAAAGAACATAAAGATTTGCAGATGCCAAGAAGAGTGTGACCTTCACCTCACAGTGAGAAAAGGAGACATGTTTTTCCATATTATAATTACTTCATGGTTAGCGGTGATAGTGTAATATGGCGAAGAAAATAAATGGCAGTTATTTTACAAAGAAAGAAACAAGATAAAGTGCTCAGTAAGTAATATGCCTGCTCACATAAAATTGAAGATACTCTAAAGAACCGATTCTACTACAGGTTATAAATAAATTTAGAATATCACAGAACATCAGATCTATCTCAGTCCATTTCTTGTTGGAGAAACGGAATCCTATAGGTAAAGTGATTCTTTTTCTATGGGGGAGAGGAGTGATTTTTAAGAAATAGAAATCCAGTGTTTCTCTGTTCTGGAGTTTTAGGTATCCAAGGACAAGACACCAGCATCTGGCCAGGGCCTTCTTGAAGCATAAAAAGGTGCTATTTGGCATCTCATGGCAGATAAAACAAAAGAATCTGAGAGCAAAAGTAAACAGACAAGAATGAAGCAAGAGAGGGGGAAAACATGTCATCCTACAAGGACCCCACTCCTACATTAACTGCTTGGATCACTTCTTACAGGTACTAAATCTTCATAACATTTCAAAGACAAATTCCTCCATGAGTTTGGGGAAGACAGAAAACCGTAGGAAAGTCAACATTATTTCTTTCTATTAACAATGAACAATTGAAGATTCGAAATTTTATAAAGCAGTGCCTTTTAGAACAATACCAAGGACAATGAAATTTTAGGTATGTTGGAGCCATTGAAGCTGAATACACGTGCAGGGCTGTGGAATGGCCCTGGCATGGCTGAACTGAGAACAAGGAGATGCCTCAGGTGGAAAGATAGGCTACAGGTGGGGCCAGCTGGAGACTTTTTCCTAGGATAGTTCTCTTTAATTAACATCGTCTGTTGCTTGGAGGGATCCTTGAACCCCTCCCAATGTCCTACTGAGGTTTCCTGCATTTCCACTCTAACCCCTTCCTTGTTTGAACACTAAATAAATACGGCTGCCCAGAGACATTGTCTCAGGCACCAGAATTAAGAACTCTACAGAGGGTTTCAGTCCTCCTGGAGCCCTAAAGATCATACCACTTGTCTCATTTGTTTGGGCCTTCTCTGTGCACTCTCTGGGAGATTGGGGATCTAGGTACAGATGCCGATATAGGTACAAATCTAATAATGTAAAATATGCAAGATACGTATGCAGTGAAACAAAGACAATACTTAAATACATTAACCAGTGTTAATCATCTATTATTGTGTTTTGAAATTCTCTATCATCATTTTTATTCTTTTTTTGTTTTTAAAATAAAAATAATCTTAAAGAAAAGAAAGATTTACTCGTGAAAAGGGATTCCAGAACTGCATTAAGAAACTTCGAAGAATGATGGCATAGTTGTCTTTGTAGTAAAAGGAAATATTTTCAGGGAGATTAATGACAATACTTCTTTTCTGGAGTACATTTTCTGATTTAAACCTTAATTTTTTTAACCACACCTCTTAGAGACTGAAAGACACCTCATATTTATAGATTAGAAGGTTTGATCTTGTCAAGGTGTCTGTTACCTTTTTCTGTTTTTTCAACCTCATGCTTACCAGGCAGGTGCTATGCCACTGAGCTGTATCCAGGCCCATCATCTTTAAACTGATCCAGACAATTACATTAAATTCCAAGCAGGGCATTTTATAGGAGAAAAAATGACTCCAAAATTTATATCAATAGCCAAAGGATCAGCAATATTCAGAGTAATTTTCCAAAGTAATAAAATTGGAAAGCAACTAACAGTGTTTTAAAACTTACTCTAATGATATAATTCTCAGGAGTATGTAGGTTGGCTAAAGCACAGAGAGGTCAATGGAACAGTATGTAGAATTCAGGAACAGCATATGTTTTTGGATTTTGATGATGCTACAAGTCATTTATGCTACAATTCTCAACAAACAGAAATGCAAACTGATTCAGCAGTGTAAAAACCTGAATTGAAATATTACATTACATATGCTTCTCCATAATCATGCACAATTTTACATTTTAAACATGCATCAAAAATAAGTTGAATTTTAAAACAGGTCAAAAGTAAAAATAATAATTAAAAAACTGCTCAACATATAAAAATCAAATAATGTGATATATTGTAGGGCTTGGGCACCAAAATTTGATCCTAATTACAGTATTAATAGGAAAAGAGAAGGAAGACAGAGACCATACTGGAAAATGCTAAAGTGGCCCAGAATCCTTTCTAAAAATCAAGGACAGTTGAAAATGTTCAAGAGATGATGAAGCACACTATGAATGTAAAAGTCATCAGAGTTTCTGTTGAAGTCCCTGAAAGTGACAAAATGGACCTAGAAACTGTGCAGAAAAGAGCTTGCAACCCAGGTTCTGGTGTCTATCAAGACACTGGGCAACCCAGGTGTCTGTGGATGTCTGACTGGGAGGAGGAAGACCTCTCTGGAAGGTCTCTCATGCCTCACCAGACTGGAATGAAAGATGAGATCTCTAGAAAGCAAGCATGGCATCCCATGGTTGGCTATGGTAAGGATGGAAACACTATTCCTTCTGAACATCATGGTTTAGGTTCCTTGAGCAACCTGAAAGAATGAGAAAAGCTTTGCAAATCCCAACATGGGAACACACAGAATGCAGCTGAGTGTGGGTGACATCAGCCTCTAGTGACTGTGCTGCAGTCTCTCAAGTGTACTTGCCATTGCTGCACCAGTGATGTGGCTGAAATGCTGTCCCAGCATCTGAAGATCAGTAAGGTTAGCACGGTACTCACAGCTCCAGGATGACTATTAGTGTGGTCACAATGAGCTTCATGGGGATTTTGTGGCTCCACAGTACATATGATCTTCTGTTAAGGACTTTTCATGATGATCACGTAGCTTCATAGACTAGAAGTTGAACCTATGGAAGATTCCAGAAGTTTCTGGTTTCCTTTTGAGACACCTCAAAAAGAGTGATAAGGTTCAGTTCTGTTTGTTTGATATTCCTGAGGCACGTGAGAACCTGAAAACAGACTCTCGCTACTGGAGACACTTTGAACAATTATGTATGGATTTTTAATTTACTCAGAGACAATATGATTTCAGACAAGAGAAATGGCATAAAAACCAATTCAAACATTGAAAGGTGGTATTCAAGGATCGAATGAAAATTAGACCAGTTGGATTACGATGATGGAAACTTTGATTGAGATTAGTGTTTCTTTACTTCTCTCTCTTTAGCCATGTATTTCCTTCTCTACATGTGTATGCACATGGGAGTGTGATTTCCCTCTCCTGACAATCTGAATGGAAGTTACTAACAAAGACCAAAGATGGCTTCATTTAAAACTGGATTTATAGTTCTAATGCCATTTGTGGTCATTCAGTTATCATTGTTTATTATTGGTGGTTGTACTGTAAATTCAGGGCATTTGCAATGAGTTATAACCCTAGCAGTTTTAGAGTTCTTTTGTTTGTTTTCAACAAGGTCAGTAACTGACTAGCTTGCTCAGGTTGAGCTTGAATTTGCATCCTCCTGCCTATGTTCCCAGAGTGCAGGGATGGCAGGCATGTGGCCTATCAGCTGGCTCAAGGACTACTTTAAATGATTATTAGGGAACAAGAGATGAAGGCTAGGAGGAAAGGAAGGGGGAAAAGATTCTAAAAAGAAATCTAATTCTAGAAGCAGAGTTTTTTCAAATGGAAAGGTAAAACAGGGTGTGGTGGTGCATTCCTATAGTTGCAGCATTCTGGAACCTGAGGCAGGAGGGTCACAGCAAGTTTGAGGCTGGCCTGTCCTCAGTAATGAGTTCAAGCCCACCCTGAGCTACATGGGACACAGTCTCAAGGGAGCAAAAAGTAAAAATCAGAAGCTAATTAAGAATTGGACAGAAGGTTGATTAATGGGAGGAATAGAAGACCAAAAATATTTAAAATATGCTATGCTCAGGTAGAGATTTCCCACGATAAATGTAATCATTATATACTGCAAGCATGTACTAACACAAAGCACTTTATAAAAAATGAACAAAATATTATTTTGTGAAGTCTGTGCCATCCTCTTCCCAATAAGTTAATGAATAAGATGTTCTTTAAATTTTGAATGGACAGAAACAACAGGGCAAGTCTTAGGGAAGATATAATATTTTTTTAAATCCTTTTAAAATCCCTGCAGCTTCCTGCTGAGTTTCTATGCCCAGTATTGAGGACATTTTACATCAATAAGTGTCACTCATTAGTTGGAAGAGTTGATCCATTCTAGTCAAATTGCACGATTGAGTCCCTTATGAAGACCTTTCTTGAGATTCTATCAGACTTCACTTTTAACTCTTAGCCAAAAGGAATAAAAAGTCATGGAATATTAAGACAGTATTGCAAAGAATTCATATAACTGAAATATGTAATAAACAGAAATGTTCATGGGGATACATTGACTGCATTTAAATACATATCAGATGTATATAACACATATATACATATATGCATATGCGTATGTTCTCTCTAAATCATGTATATAAAATACATACACAAATATACATGTATATACATAAATTATAGAATAATTCATGAAAAAAATCTTTTAAACAAACATTACTGGAACAACTGAATGCTAAAGGGACACCTTCAAAAATGACATGGATATTTATCTTACAGGATAAGACAAATTCATCCAAATAAATCATAAATCTAAAAGTACAAAGTACAAAACTTCTAAAAGAAACATAGAGGTAAACATGTGTGGCCTTCTGGCAGGTAAGGATTTCTGAGATATTAAACCTGTGGATCTGACAGAGGACTAATATTCAAAATACATGAAGAACCCAAAAAATCTAAAAACAAAAGAAAAAGTAATCCAACAATAAATGAGCAAACAAGCTGAGTACACACTTCTCAAAAGAAGTACAAATGGCCAATAAATATGTGAAAAACTATTCAATATCTTTAACCACTAGGAAAACACAAATTAAAACTACATGGAGATTCCATATTACCCAGTCAGAGTGGTTCTTATCAAGAAATAAAGCATAACAAATTCTGGTAGGAACAAGGGAAAAAAGAATTCTTGTAGACTATTGATGGGAATGGAAATTAACACAGCCAACTAAGAGACAAGTACTGAAGGTTAAAATAGATTACAACTAGAGCTACCAGAAGAAGCAGTTGCACCACTCCTATCCGAAGGGTTCCAAATCACATTACCATGTAGAGACACCTGCCTACTCATGTTTATCTCAGCACTGTTCACCTTTGCCAAGTTATAGAGACAGCTTAGGGGCCCATCAGTGGATGCAAAAGTAAGGAAAACATGGTTCGTAAACACGATGGAGTATTACTAAATCATAAGAACAAAAGCATCTCATTTACAGGAAATAGGTTAGAACTTGAAATCATTATGTTAAACAAAATCAGCCAGATTCAGGAAGACAAATGTCATGTTTCCCTTGATATTTATGATCAAAGTTGGGAAAGATAACATGAATGGAGAAGGGAAACTATTAAGAAGAGAAAGAGATGTGGTGAAGGAGAAGAACTGGTAATAAGCAGGGTAGGTATGCTCTAAACGCACCATATCCATTAAATATTACTCATTATTTCCTGTAAGTATTTAAACAAGTTTAAAAAGATTACTAATTAACAATAATATTTTAAAATTGCGTACACATAGTAGGCTGTCGTGCATCTTAATTTTAAAACACCATATTCAATTTTATGAGGCATAATTTAAATTAAAATATTTTACAACAAATCAGTATTTTATTTCCATTTAGTGCTAGTTTTCTCTTTTTAGCACCTTGTCAATACATTATTCCCGGGTTTTCATACTTATAACCCAGTGCAAACTTTTCACATTTCATTAGTGTTTTGTTTAAAGACTTTTGTAGGCATCATGATTCTAATTTTCTAGGAAATATTTTTAACTTCTTGCTTTGGTCATCCAACAATATTCATTGAAACACCCCCAATATTCTTTGTTTTTGGTGAATTGTAATTTATTTATGAGCTACATGTAGAAAAAATCTATGAGTCTTTCTAGTCCTTACCATTAAACTATAGTGAAGGTTGTAATTGTGCATATATCTAGTAGTTTTATTTCAATAAAATAAATTAGTTTTATTTCAATAAAATAAAATTAGGAAAATATTTGCTTTTAGTTTTATACCTATGGTCTGACAATTTTCTTAAAACCTTAATAATTCACATTCCCCAAGCTGATGTCTGAATCTGTCCTTCCCCAGTATTTCTAAGTTGCATTTCCCTAACTATTAAAGAGTTTGTATATCTTTCCATAAATTTGTAAGCTGAATTTCATTGTTTATGTCCTCTCCACATTCACTATAGATTTTTATCTTATAAGAATCATAGTAATCTAAATTTTAATAAACTAATTAAAACTTAATTCACATTTTCCTAATCCAGTATTGGTCTACTGATTTTTTTATGTTTATCCTGCCTAGCAGATGTTTCCAAGATTTACACAAATACGTCTACTTCAGTATACATAATATAAGCATAATAAATCTACATGTTGCTTCTCTGTTACAAGAACCTAGAGATGACAGGCCATTGTCTCTTACCTAGATACTTACAAAACCATCAGAATCAAATCCCTGCTTCATTAATTATCCTTATCAGTTATCCCAAATATAGCAGTTACTTATGTTTGCAACACAAGGTGAGATTGTGGCTAAATCTTTTACTCTATTTCACTTACAGAAAGAAGTCGAAGTTTGACAAAACTCTCTGGGCTCTGATATGACCTGGCCCCTTCTTATGTCCTTGTGTCGGTCTCCTCTGATTCTCTTTCTCTCTAAACTCATTCATCACAGCAGCCTTTACTGTCTTCCAAATCTGCCCACAGTGTCACCTTAGGGTTTTCACACTGCGTTGTCCCTTACACTTGCTGAAGAGCATTTTTTTCAGATGTCTGCTTTATATATTGCTTTGTCAATGAACCAGAGGTCATACCTGATTGAACTTTATATCTTCAACATAAAATATATTTCCTGATATAGAGTTACTCATTTTTAGATTTTTTCTTCTTAGAAATCATGGAGGTAAAATGGGACTAGTAGAAAACTGTGTCTAAAATTACTAATTTAATTTTCATGACACTAAACAATTCTACTAGAAGAGTTCGTTCATGAACTTATAACGTTACTTTAAAATGAGAAAAAATTGCGTGTTCATTTGGGGAACTTGGGTCAGTAAACCCAGCACATTTGCAGATTAACTCCCCATTTGGTTTTCTCACTTGAGAGGCTAAAGAAATGGGTAGCAAAAAAACAAGTAGAGCTGGATTTCTTTTACATTTCTTGAGCAATTCTTTATCACTTTTATGCTGTCACTTCTACCCTTTTGTGTCTCAGAAAGTTAATTCTTTAAAAAGGATTCAAAATGTGAATAGTGGCCTGGCCTTTGGGTGGTCTACTGCAATATTGTCCACTACTGTATTCAATAACAAAGCTGATGTGTGAAAACAATAAAAGTAGGAAAAGATGTATAGATGAAAACTTGGTTTAGTGATAAAAAGCAGAGAGAGCTAAACTCAGTGTTTTTTACACTGAAATATATAAAACCACAATCAATAACCTTTACCCTTTCATTACACTGCTTCTATGTATTTTCCCAATGCTTATCTGTCTGAATAAAACAATATATTTTAGTTTTTAAAAACTTTTTAAAAATCTGATGACTCTCAGTAACTCTTTAAACCTCCCCAAATTATTCTAGTGTATAGAGAAAAGACAATTTGATGAAATCAAGAAGTTACCTTTTCATAGTTCAAGGGAACTGACCTTACGAAATGGATCTCTATGACTCTGTATGGCCTCAGACATTCACCTTGAAAGAGATTTTAGCTAGATAGATGGTCAGATGTTACAGCTAATCAGTCAGTCTTGACAAGAGACAGGACTTTATCTGGTTGGCCCATAAATATGGATATGTACATCCCCTCTGAGACCTGCTAATGTTGTGTCTCCTGTCATACCAGGCAAGAAATCCCAAATTCAGTAGAACACCCAGAATTCTAAATCAATACCAACCCATCATTCTCAGTGGAGATGTATCGGCCCTACTTAGGATGATGAAACATTGTGGTCTTATTTTATATTTTGTCTTTTATTTTACATTTTAGAGTAGTGTGTATATCTAATGGGAAATAGATTTTTGTGGCACGTCCGTACTTGCTTACAATATGCATTATGTAATTGCTTACCCATGCTACCATTATCCCCTTACCCCTCTTCTCCACAGTCCCCTTGATTCTTTTCTACTTCTCTAGGAGTCTTGTTGAGTTCTTTTTGCCTTTCATTACCCAGAAGAGAAGATGCGGAATTGAAATATTAGTTGTTTGATTTTAATAGGTATTCTTAAGTGCTCGATGTAAAAAGGAATGCTCGTTTTTGAGGAAACTGAATCAATTCCTAGTGGAAATGTATTCAGATTGAGGAAAAAAATTAAAAAATACAATGCAATTTATTACATGTCATAGAAGAAATCATCAAGAAAAAAAATCACTAAAATGGACACCAGAGAACAGAAGCCCTGCCCATGCTTAGGCAAACAGTGCTTCCGGTACATAGAACTGGCAGGTAACAGGAGAGGGGAAATCAATGGCACTATGTGTACAGAAATATAAGGAACAAAGGTTAACACTGTACCAACCACCAAACAAATATTCTGAGGTGTTACAGACGATGTTTCACTCTACTGTTCTATCTACAGCGGCCTATTGGCACACTCAATTACCTTACACATTACACTTTCTATAATTTTGTAAATTCCATTCAGTTTAGAAAATCCAGAATAAACAACTCATTGATGCAAACTCTCACAAATGAAGCATTTGTTGGAGAATAAGAATCATTTTAGAAATGTGTGGACTCTGTACTTTGCCTTATTCAAACGAGAGATACTATGTAGTGTGTAAGCTTGGGTGCCTGATATATTTCATTCAAAATTGTATTTTCCAGCCACACTCATTTTCTCACAAGTGGCTCTAATTTGTTCTTCTTTACAACCAAGTACCATTCCACTGTTTCCTTTATCCAATCATCTTCATTTCTTTATCCAATCATCTGTTTTTCGGTCCACAGCTACTTCCAGGATTTACCTATTAGGACTTGGACTGCTGTAAACATTGGTATACATGAACCTCTGTAGTACAATGTCTTTAGCTCTTTGGGAAAGAGAGCACAATAAAGATAAATAAATAGAGACAAGGGGAGCAGATCTCAGGCCAATGGGAATGGGTCCAGGAGATCGAAGAGGAAGAGAAGGGAAAATAATTAGAAAAAGCATATGCCAGGTGTAGGAACCTGATAGTCTCAATGAATGCAAACATTATATGCCATAAACATGAGCCAGAATTAATTATCTCAACAAGAATGGAAATAGGCAAAGGGGATTTTGAGTAGCAGAGAGCAAGGGGGATGTAGGAGGGAAGGGGAAGCAGATTTTAAAAAGAAACAAGATGTATTATGTACACATAACCACTTCCCAAGACTTCTGTGAACTTCATGTACCACAAACATGTACTAAAAACCAAAACATATGTGGTAATCAAAAGATTTTTTGTTGTTTTTCCAATAACAGAGTGCCAGAAAGCTTTCTTCTGAAAAATGCAAGAGCACATTGAGCAAACACATTTCACAAAATCTCAGACTGCTGACAGTAACTTTGGGAATTTCTATCTAAAGTTTCAAGTCAGAGTTTGGTCATCTGTTCATATTTCCCTGTACATATCAGACAGTAATGAATGAATTCTCATCCATGGCTCTTATTCTATGTAACTGAGGATTTCTAGTTCTTCTTTGTGCTTCTTTTATCTCTAATATTCCTAGAACTCAGAAAAAGTGTTTATGTACTAATGTGTGATATTGAGTTTTGAACTCAAAAACTATTAATTTGAATTAAAATTGTAGCTCACGGTTCTGACAATCATTATGATGTATAATAAATATAATACAGGATTTTATGATGAAATATCCCTACATTTCTAGGTTCCTCAGTATTTTTTTCATCACACACTATCCAAAATAATGCTTCAAAAATGATCCAGGTATTTTCTTAGATATGACTACCCTAAGTATAATGAAACATAAATCTATACTACCGGATATACATTGACTTTCTCTCATAGACACTAATAAATGTTCTTCATTGGGTGTGATGAAAAGAATTGTCTGCCACAGACTGATAAAGATTATCCTACACTAATCATTCAAATTATGCTTTCCTCTTGTGAGTTCTATTGCCACCAAAATTGTTTATTTATACTTGAGTATTTTAAACAGATTTTTTGATTAGTCTAATATTCAGTTAATTAAAGCTGTAAACAAATTTTTAAAATTTAATGTATGGTTATATTCAGCATAAGTAAAAGTATGAATTATGTGTTTCAAATATTTTATGAAATGAATAGATAATAACTACCATGAAAATCTACAAATAGCATATTATCCACTGTGAGTCTTCTATGTGAGATCAGATATCAGTTTGAATATAAGACTTGTTGCTGATACTGGGATTCAGAGAATCATTAACACTCACTATTTCAATGATCTACCTTATGCATTGCCATTAATTGAATAAAGCAGGGTAAAACAAGAACATAATAGCTCATTCTTAATTAGCAGAACTATGAAATATAAAGTGATATAGTTAAATTTTAACTTAAATGTACAAAGTGTAAATACTTAGCAGGAAAAAAAATAGCAAACAACACTGTCACTAAAATATTGCAGTTAAATATACTGCATCTGGTCTCCCAGAAAGCAGCATCTCAGGCTGTCCCTTTGGGACCCGAAACTCCCGGACCGTAGAGTGGCCTGAGCTGTTTGGATTGAAAGTCTGCGCGGACCTGCCTCTTGGCGGGACTCTTTGGGGCTGGTAGGCCCGCCCTTCATCCACAGGGAACTGCCTGGAGATCGGCATCTGGGCCAGATGTGTTTGGGCCCGTAGCCCCGCCCTTCACGCCCAGGAAGTCTCCCAGAAAGCAGCATCTCAGGCTGTCCCTTTGGGACCCGAAACTCCCGGACCTTAGAGTGGCCTGAGCTGTTTGGGTCCAAAGTCTGCACAGACCTGCATCTCGGCCTGTCTCTTTGGGACCCGAAACTCTCGGCCCCACAGAGTGGCCCGGGCTGTTTGGATTGGGAATATTGTGGAGACTGGCATCTTGGCCAGGTCTGTTTGGGATCGGGGACTTTTCAGAAACCAACATTCTGGCCTGACTCTTTGGGACCTGTAGGCCCTTCACACGCAGGGAACCTCCTGGAGACCTGCCTGGGACAAGGCAAGGAGGCCTGGCCTGCCTGAGATTCC